>JAKCPI010030470.1:0-10572 GCA_023213315.1 Euborellia annulipes
TTCTTTGGAGTGGATACTCTCTTTTTCAAAAGTTTTGAAATTTACAATTATTTTATCAAATTTTGAAAAATTACCTTCTATAGTCTATATGGAAAGTTGAGATTTTTTAGAAAATATTTTTTTTGTTTGAAGGCCTTTCAGATATTAACAAGATAATTTATGTACAAATAAATATTAAATTTAAATAGGCTATATAATCCAATTATTTTAAATAACTTTTATCGCTTTTGACGGAACCCTTTGTGCTTATTATGAAACAAGGTCATTATTATTCACTGATCAAAAGGGGATAAGTGAAGCATTTTATCTTAGAGACGTGGTATTTGAAATGACTTCTGTTTATTATACAGACCATAAGAGGGGAGATATTTATTTACTCTATATTTATAATAAAAAAGATACTTACAAAGCTGTGTTGGTCCATCAAAATCAAATAACTGAATATTTACTAATTCAAATAAGCGAAATAGATAGGTAATAAAAAAGTAATAAGATACTTATATATTTTTTGATCCAACAATACATTTGACAAGTTTTTGAGTTAATTTAGTTCATTTACAATCTAAACTACGGTCATTAAAAGTCTATTAGTCCTCGGGGCTTGGTGTAGGGGCTAGCGTGCTAACTTCGTATACCAAAAGTCGCGGGTTCGGACCCTAGGCAGTCCGATGATTTTATTTAAGCCATTTGGATACCAAATGGCTTAAATAAGACCCCTAATATGTATATTAATCTCTATAACGGATATCGTAAGTCTTAAATGGCCTAAGTTGCCGAAAATACTGTGTGTATGTGAATGTGAATGAGAAAAAAGTGAGAGTGTTTAAAAAATAAAAATAAATAAAAAATTTCCTCCAGTCACTAAAAATGGAATCAATATTTCAGCTTCAATAATTAATCTCACTCACCGATGTAAGAATATAGCCAATATATCTGGGAAATAGTGTACAGAGAATTTTGACTTTTTTGAATTTTTTATAAAGTGTATTTTTTGTAGTGTCTAGTTTTTTTTTTTAGAGTTGTTTTGATATTGTATTTATATTCTTTTTTTTTTTTTTTGTTTTAACGTTGTAGGTAGAAGGTCCGGTGGCCTGGTTCAATGGACAGCACGTCTATGCCCCGGAAAGGCTGGAGATCCTGGGTTCGATTCCCAGGGAGAATCAAGATGTTTTGAATATTAATATCAAATTCAAATATATAAATCTCGAAAATATTTAACCATAATTTTATGATTTTGGATCTTCAGAATAGATTTGTAAATTTTGAAAGTGAAATTATTGCAATACACTTGACCTGGTAAAGATAATAATAAAAATTATTAAATGATTTTAAAACTAAACCAACCAACATCAAAGGCTGGACGAGAGGAGACTGCGAGCTAAATATAATAAAAGAATTTTGTTCAAATGGGAATCATTAAATGAAAAAAAAATTCTCCAACCTTAATGCTGATATATTAATTTAAGAAAAAAATAAAAACGAGATTTTAATATTAAGTGATTAGCGGGAAACGTTGGCTCACACAAGCGTGTATAATAACAGCCAGAGAGGCTTCTTTTTTAATGTTGTTAGTTCTGGCCCAGGAAGTTAAAATAAAAAAGAAGACGAACGAATATGAATTTCTTCGTGAGATTGAAAACGGATAAGATTCGATTTTTCTTAAGTGAGTTTTGATTAATTGAAATGAACTCACCAGCCAGGGCCGGAGAGGCGTCATTAGAAAGCAACCGATTTGTAAATTATACTTAATTGATTGATTGAATGATTGATACCTTCTAAGATTCATTAAAATTAATAACAAGTTAAGAAAAAAAAGTAAAAATGGAATGCAAGGGAGTGAATTTTTTTTTCCCCCTCGTAAATACAATATATAGCCCAAGTCTTTGACTAATTAATAAGACTTTCTAAGGGGAGTGTTTGTGCAACAGGTGCCTGCCTGCCTGCCTGCCTCGAATCACCAAGTTGAAGCGAAAGTAAAAAGAATTTTATTTTCATTTAAAAAAAAAAAAACATAATGATGATGTTATGTTTATGTGGGAGTTGAGGCTCTCAATGATGACACTACATCAGAATGACATTCAAACATTTCTATTAATTAAAAGATGAAAGAGACATTATTTGAACATGAAAAGAAACACGTGTTATTTATAGATGGAAATGTTTGAATATTTATTATTTAGCCATTGAAATAATAAATTTTCTAACTGAAATCATTTCAAATGTTTTTATGTGTTTTAGAAATTAGATAGTGCATTTTAGAAGAAATTATTTATTTATTTTAACGCATGTATGTTTTCAAACGTGGTGATTATTTATGTGATTTTAGAACTAAGAGAATATTCATAAAACTCTTCATTTTTACTTTCTCTTGCCTCTATATATGTTAATATAAATAGAGAGAAAGTATTGGATTCATGTCAAAAATTCGATGTCAAGAGTTTGATGGATCTTCACGTTTTGAGGTCCCCTGAATCCAAAAAAGTGGTTTTCGCGACATGGTCTGTCTGTGAACAAAATTTTTCAAGAACGAAAAGAGCTAGGAAGTTGAAATTTTATATTTAAGTTAGGCACCCCCATGGGACGTGACACGAAGCTTTTGAACAAAATCGACCAAAGAGTACTAGTACTTTACTGATGTACTTTTTCAGTTTTTTTTCGATTTTCTCAAAATTCACTTCAACGATTTTGATTAAAATTCATAAATCAATTATTTTTTAGATTCTCTTTAAAATGTATATTCTCATTTTGGCTCTGAAAATTGTTTGAAGCACAATTTACTCTTGTGCTTGATAGGATAAAAATGTTTATAAATTTTACATCTTGAATTTTAATATATTGGGGGAAACTAAATATATGTCGACACAAAAAATCTGGTGCGACCAGTCACACCACATTTAGATTACAATGTATAATTCTAAGATAGCAGGTATGCTTTGATTCAATAAAAGATGTTGTTAAAGCAATTCTCTAACCTGAGGATGGGGCATGGATTAGCAACCGAAACGTTGAAGAGCACACTAAAATAAAATTTTGTTTCCTGGCCGCCTACCTAGTAGGCTATCAATAGTAGACTATATAGAAATAATTTTTAAAAAACGTATTTATTTCTTCAATTCTTAATTCACTCACTGTACCAGTATATATACCAGGGGCGTATTTAAGGGGGGGCCGAGGGGGCCCGGCGCCCCCCCGAAATTTCCCAAACACATATACATATATAGGGATATACAGACATCAGCACAACAAATTTTTCCGCAGGATGAACAACTTTGGTTTCGCAATAGAAAAAATGTTCCTCAAAAAATTTCGTGTGAAAAAAAGTATAGTTTCTTAAAAAAAAAATTTTCCTCAGAAAAATTTTTGAGTTTGGGCCCCCCCCCCGAAAAAAATTTCTATATACCCCCCTGATATATACAGTATTTATTTATTTAAAGGAAATTGGCAGCCATTTTTGCCACCGATATAAACAGTAAGTGTTTTTTTTTTTTAATCATCATATCAAATTCCTAATTTGTTAAGAAGATGTAAGCCGGATATGAATATTAACATCCCTTTCTTTTCTTTCTCTTTCATTTTATACCGGAAAGCATGCGAGTTTGTCTGCGTTGTGCCGAAGTTGCAGGCGAAATCACGACGTGCAACACAAACACAGACAGATACAGGGAAAATCGCTTAATAGATAGAACAGAAATCAGAGAGAAGAAGAGAAGAGAAGAGAACACGAACAGTTGCGTGTGTGCGCTATTGACTCAGCCTGGGCTTCCACGTTTAACTTGGAATTAAGATCGTGCTCGTTACGCTTGGTTAATTGCTTTTAAATTGACCCCTCCGAAAAATGCTACTTTAGATATACGCTATTTCTATTCAAAAAAATAATAAAATCCCTTAATTGATATAGAAAAACCAAGAAACGAAATTTGATTAAGAAATTATAAAAAGAAGTTAAATTAAAGAGGACATGAAAAATCTGATGTGGCCAACACATCACTTTTGGTTTTATTTTAAACTCAAATCTTTGAACAAACTCCGTTCAATCTATATGATTCTTTCTCTTTGTAACAAAAAATTTTAGTTTAAATTTTTTGGAGTATAAAAAAAAACACTGCACTTCAATCAGTGGCGGATCCAGAGGTGTTTCTCGGGGAGGGGGGGGTAATCTGGAGTGAATGGACGCACAGCACACTATTTTTTCTTAATTTCGGTAATTTAAAGGCGCATTCTGTACTTGTTTGCCAGAATATAAATACAAATCAAATTTTTAAAATTTTACATTAAAAATACATTTTTTTTAAAGTATTTTTTTCAAATCTCAGGGGGGTAATTACCCAAGGGCGTCCGCAGGATTTTTTGCAGGGGGGGCAAGTCACTTCCAGATAAGTTAAAAAAACGTACTTTGATATTAATAATGTTATACATCTCTTAGTATTTAAAGATTTCTCACCGCGGCAACGTGGATGTATACTGAGAAAGGTTTTTTTTGTATTTTTTTTTGTTTTATACATTTTTTTGTATCATTTTAATTTTCCAGGGGGGGCAGTGCCTGGTTGCCCCCCCCTGCGGACGCCCATGTAATTACCCCCTTTACCCCCCTTGTATCCGTCCTTGACTTTAATGAAAACGTAACATTTTGTTTCTTCTTTGTTCTAATCTACCTTAATGATACTCTAATTTAATAAACATTCACAATATGAAATATCTTATACATTTCTAAGTAAATTTAACACAAATCCATATCATTTTAATAAATTTACTAGCCGCGCCGCCCGCCTTCGGCGGGCTTCGCGTCTAGCCAGGGGGGCTACGCCCCCCTGGACCCCCCACCAGCTGGCTCGGGCCCGCCTGCGGCGGACCCTCGCCTTTCTTAATGAGAAACTGCTTGGCGTCTAGACAGGGGGCTATGCCCCCTGGACCCCCTCCAACTGGCTCGGGCCCGCCTGCGGCGGACCCTCGCCTTTCTTAATGAGAAACTGCGTGGCTTCTAGACAGGGGGGCTACGCCCCCTGGACCCCCACCAGCTGGCTCGGGCGCGCCTGCGGCGGACCCTCGCCTTTCTTAATTATGAAATTAAAATTATTATTACTAATTATTATTATTATTATTATTATTATTATTAAAATTATTATTCCAGTCCAGTGCCTGCTTGAGGATTTGTTTACATTCATGGAATACACAAATGAAAAGAATACAAAAATATTTCTCTGTACATTTCCTATGGGAGAAATCGTAACTTTAAGAATTAATAACTCGAAAAGTTATAGGAATTTCGGGACCCGAGTATTTTTCCGGGACTCTCCATAACGTCCTCTATAAGACTGCAAAATTTCGTTTCAAAATTCCAACGGGAAGTTGGTCAAACAGAGCGTGACAGACGGACAGACAACACGACAGACAGACGGACAGACAGACAGACGGACACTCCGTAATTATTATATATAGATAGATTACAATTTAAATAAAATAAAGAAAAATATGTCGATTTTCAATTTGAGAGAAAATTCAACATAATCTCGATATGTTTTGTTTGTATTTATTAATTTAAAATTTTGTTTTTATAAGTATTTACAATAAAATAGACACAGAAAAACTGAAATGGAAATATTATTTCAAAATTTTCGAAATTTGGCGTTAATAAAAATTTCGACATTTTTGTCTTTGTTTTATTTAAATTGTTATTATTTATTAAAATGATATGGATTTGTGTTAAAATACCTAGAAAGTTATTTCATATTAAATGTTTCTTAAATTAGAGTATCATTAAGGTAGATTAGAAAAAGGTATTTTTAAGTAGAAACAAATTGTTATGTTTTCATTGACGCACAGTGTAGTAAGATAAAAGTGATTTTTATTTTTTTGTCAAATAGTTTTTGATATTTTTTCAAATTTTGCCCTAGAAGACTGAATGTATGTGTGAGTGTGAGTGTGTATGAGAATATACGATTAAAAAGAATGATTCTTCAGCTAAGGATTTCACCATTTATTTTTACTTTCTCTTACCTCTATATATATGTTAATATATATAGAGAGAGAAAGTATTGGTTTCATGTCAAAAATTCGATGTCGAGATTTTGATGGATATACACGTTTTGAGGTCCCCTGAATCCAAAAAAGTGGTTTTCGCGACATGGTCTGTCTGTGTGTCTGTCTGTCTGTGTGTCTGTGTGTGTGTCTGTGAACAAAATATCTCAAGAACGAAAAGAGCTAGGAAGTTGAAATTTTATATTTAAGTTAGGCACCCCCATGGGACGTGACACGAAGCTTTTGAACAAAATCGGCCCAAAAGTACTAGTACTTTACTGATGCACTTTTTCAGTTTTTTTCGTTTTTCTCTAAATTTGCTCCAATGATTTTTTTTTAAATTCAAAAATCAATTATTTTTTAGATTCTCAATAAAATGTATATTCTCATTTTGTGATTGAAATCTTCTGAAGACCACTTTACTCTTGTATTTCATAGGGAAGATAGGAGAAATAGTTGCCATGGCAACAAAATATAACTATTTTGCCATACTTATAAATTTTACATCTTGAAAAGCGAATGAACCGTACTGTCGGAAACTAAATACATGTCGACACAAAAAATCTGGTGTGACAAGCACTGTACACAACTTTCGATTACCGAAGGTAAGAGAAAGTTGTGTGCTGTGCGCCAGTCACACCAGATTTTTTTCTATCATTCCATTTTACCTCGCGGCGGTAAATTCAAATTTGAAAGTTTAAACCCCTGTAGTTTCCGAACGGCTAATCAGATCAGACTAAATGTGATGTCGATTTGTGCAGAAAGAAAAACTCTAATTGACTATTTGAAAAAAATTGCGATTAATAAACTGTAAAATCAATTATTTTTTTCAAAAAACTTCATTTTTTAGGCAAAAGTCGCCCCTAATGGATACAAGTTTGGCCACACCTGTCATATATTGTTATTATGAAAATGTATGAACATTTTTGTTAATGAGAACAAAGTGCTATGTAAAAAATCAAACAATACTTTCTCTCTATATATTTTAATATAGGTAAGAGAAAGTAAAAATATTTTGAAGTCAAGAACAAGACGTTGTCACGTTAAAAGGCCACCGGTTGTGTAGAAGATACAGCCAAATGTTTTTTTAATGATTAAATAAAGATTTTTAGACTCACCGGTGCATATTCGGCGCAGATATCTATGCTGGATACATAAGAAACTACATCTTCTACATTCCATGAAGCCGTCGCTGTCGCCTCCGCACATGTTGAGATGCAAGGTATTTTAGGAATAGAAGCAGCTGCAGCTGCTGCAGCGGCCGCCCGATAGGCACGCGCTGTGCTTTTCGGTGAAACCGCTCGACGCCAGATACCAATCGGTCGTGGCAAATCATCTCGTCGTCGTTTATGAAAAGGAGGTGGAATAGAAATTGTAGGTGCTGATGCAGAGAGATCTAACGGCGCCGATGAGGAGGTGGACGTTGACGTCGAGGGCAGAGAATCGTTGGCAGGTCGTTTATTGGCCGCCCCTTTCAGGTAGCTCTCCAATTGACTGGCGTTGTGCTGCTGCGCTGTTCTCACTAACGATAAGAGAGCTTGCGTTGAGGACATATCCATTGGCGGAAATGGATTATTTGGGAATGCAGAATATTTCCCATAAATGGATTCGCCAATTTTCTTTTCGGCATCGGCAGCTGCTGCTGCTGCAGCGGCAGCGGCGGCCGCAGCAGCTGCTTGTGATGATTTCGATGAGGAGGAAGTTTTTGGACCAAGCCCTAAGCCCAATCCAAGAAGAGCTGAAGCCGCTGAGGTGGCGGGGTCTTGATTCGCGGCTGCTGCAGCGGCAGCTGCTGCTGCTTTGTACGGAAATCTAGGATCAACAAGGCCGCCGAGACCGTTTCGTCCACTGCCTGACGGCAAATACCTGTCGAACAAACAGAGAGGAGACAAATGATGAGAACACATCGCTATAAGGAATATACAAAAAAAAAAAAATTCTTTCACTCTCTCTAGTAAATAATGTCAGAATGAAATCAAGTATTTCAAAAATTTACCATGAGATGTCAGAATGGTAGCTAATAATATTTAATGCATTTGGTTGATTTTCATCGATCTTTTAACAATAAATACTTTATACATGTTATTATATATTATGTATCTTTTATAAAAGCATAAAAATATAAAAATATAGACCAGATATAGGCTAATACTATATCGTCTGTTAGACTAGCCTGCCATCTATTGCAAGAATGCTGAACTAATTTGACAGTTAAATTTTAAATAAAACATCTAAGCTTATTTTAAACATTTCTTAATTAATATGTGATTAATAATAACAATAAATTCATTTTTAAATTTAAAAAAATTAAAGATTGTTTTTTGTATTTGCTTGATAACAAAAAAATTAATTACGATAATTTTTTAATAAGTCATTAAAAGAATTATAGCTCGATGTCCCAATAATCTCTTATGAATTTAATTCATTTAAAAAAAAACCGCATTGAAAAATTCTTTATAATAGTCTAGTTTTTTTTTAAAGTACGTTTAGACGTCGCTCCTGAACCCCCCCCCCCCCCTCCCCCCTTAACAAAGGTCAACAACAAAAAGGTGGGAATTTTATATGGACTAGTTTTTGAACTCAATGACGTTTGCTTTTAAATTAAGTAAAAATTTCATATTGTCAAGACTCAATGACTCGATAAAACAGAAGCAATCATCTCTAATTATTGTCTATGAAATTTTATAGACTTCAAAATAAACGCTTTTGCAATTAATACCTGTGAAACGACCTTGGCAATCTCTCCATTATTATTTGCCTAGAGAACGTCAAATCCTTTTTTTTTTTTTTTTATTTATTGAATATCAAATTTTAATATTTATCTAACATTGATTTATTAAAAGATTTTTTTTTTTTGTTTCAATATCCTTTTATAGACTTCTAGTTGAAAGTCATCGACCAAAGGTTGGCTGGCTTTTCAGTTTATAAAGTCTTTAACACTTTCCATCTAAGGAATATGAGATCAGGATTTATAATATGCTTCTTTTTTTTTTTTATTCCAATTACATTATTCATTTTTTAAATTAAAAAAAATAAATAAATAAATAGAGGGGAAAATAAAATTTTAATGATTTCTTGCGATTGAATCTTTATATTAATAGATACTATTATGCCTCCCCGAAAAAAATATTTTTTCTGCCCCTCTCCACCAGCAGTGTTTTTCTATCTTTCTTAACTGATTCATATGCATTTTTGTGCACTGATTTCAAAAATCAAGACATTCTTTGTATAACACTTTCCGCCAAGTATAATTAATAAAAAATAACAAAAAAAAAAAAAAAAAAATTGTATAATATACTATCATTATTATTATTATTATTATTATTATTTATATTATAAATCTAAGCATTTGAAGAAAATACTTGGATGAAATTCATCTTCTCTTATTAGAAAGAGAAAACTGTTTTAAACTTTGACATGCCCCCGGGTGTGGCGTATTAGGGGTAGCGTGCCTACCTCCTATACCAAACGTCGCGAATTCGGACCCAGGCAGTCCGATGATTTTATTTAAGCCATTTGGATACCAGATGGCTTAAATAGAAATGCCTGAACCCACAATAGATAATATATATTACAACGGTTATCGTCAAAGTCTTAAATGGCCTGAGTTGCCGAAAAGACTGTGTGAATGTGTGTGTGAGTGTGAGTGTGAATGAGAAAAAAGTGTGAATGTTTTAAAAGAAAAAAAAAAAAAAAAAAAAACTTTGACATGGAGTGAAAGAATGCATTGTTGACTTAAGAAAATTTTGGCATTTAGGCCTATAAAAAAAGTTTTTGTTCTTAAGTTCAACAGCCTTTAGGTATCTCTTACAGGCTGATGAACTTACTCGCAAAACCTTTTTTTTTGTGAAACAATTGAATTTGTTTCACAAATTCATTTGTTTATATTTACCCTTTTTTTAATGACACCTGTATTTTTTTTTTTTTTTTTTTTTTTTTTTAAACATTCACACTTTTTTCTCATTCACACTCACACTCACACGCACATTCACACAGTCTTTTCGGCATCTTAGGCCATTTAAGACTTTTACGATATCCGTTATAGAGATTAATATACATATATGGGGTCCAGGCATTCTTATTTAAGCCATTTGGTATCCAATTGGCTTAAATAAAATCATCGGACTGCCTGGGGTCCGAACCCGCGACGTTTGGTATATGAGGTTAGCACGCTAACTTTTTTCTCTACGCCATGCCCCGAGGGCATGACACCTGTATGATTTTGTTTTTGATTTTTTTATCAAAATTAACGAAAATTTCCTTTTTCTTCTTTGATTATTTCAAAAACTATTCAGTTTTGGAAAAATGTCAAAGAATAAAAACTTTAAATAGAGTAAATTATCACTAATGTAACAAAAAAAATTGAAATTTCAAAATTTTTGAAAAACTTTTTAATCGGGAATTACTACTCCCAAGTGACAGTATTTAATGCTCCAAAAGTTGATAGAAATCTACAATTTTAGTGTGTAAGGAGCATATACCAAATTTCATCCGATCTAGCTGCTTTGGTAAGCAATCGTGTTTACACACACACCCAGACGTAATTTCAAAAGAATA
>JAKCPI010030471.1:0-12109 GCA_023213315.1 Euborellia annulipes
TAATGCATGTTATCATATGTATAATATTATTTTCCAAGAAATTTCAATTTTTTCTGGTAAGACAAATCGTGACGTCATTCGACTTCATGTAAAATTTATTTATTTAAAAACACTCACACTTTTTTCCCATTCACACTCACTTTCACACAAACATACACACAGTCTTTTCGGCAACTTAGGTCATATAAGACTTTTTACGATAACCGTTATTAAATAATACATATTTATTTGGGGTCCAGGCATTTTTATTCAAGCCATTTGGTATCCAAATGGCTTGGATAAAATCGGACTGCCTGGAATCCGAACTCGCGACCCTTGGTATACAAGGCCAGCACGCTAGTCACTATACCAAACCCGAGGGTGTAAAATTTAATTTTAAAAAATTGCCTTAGACTTTTAAGATAAGGAAAGGTTTCCGGGCAAAGTTCTCCAGATTTTTATTATATATAAAAATATATATTTAAAAATTTTTATTATATATAAAAAAAATATGGAGTATTAAATAATTTGTAATTTGATAATTCAAACAAATGATAGAGCACCTGTTAAGTATCAATATCAACATGGAAAAAAAAGTTTGTTTTGTTAGATATTGTTTTATTTAACATCATTTTGAATTTTATCTAAAAGTTTTATTTTACCGGTAATGGGTGTTTGTGGAGATAATAAATTTGAAATTTTTTTTTAATCAATAAACTAAAGTTTAGAAAACATATTGAATATATCACTTCAATTGGGTAATAAATATTTCATTTATTTTCTGATATAGATATTGATTTAAATTTTTTTGTATCTGCGAAAAAATAATCATGTGATATATTGTTGTTTGGATTTAAGTACTTAAAGAGCTTAAAGAGATCATCTTGATTGTTAAACTGAATAGTTTAGATATTACCTCGATTATTATATTAATACAAACGTCGAAAAAAATGTTAGTCTTTCAGCTATTTTCATTAAAGGCTACACACGTAACTGCAAACTTGACAAGAATGCATGTGCAATCTTTTTGTACAAGCATGCACAAATTCCCTTCGGCACCACACGGCACAATTATGCTTGTGCAAGCAACAGCTTATCCCGAAAATTAATAATTAATAAAATTATTAATTAATTAATGAGCGAAACAAAAAGTTATTTATTCGAAGCTAACTCAGGTGCTTTAAACAGAGAAAATAAATATTAATCTTTATATATATAATTCTTCTGTACGTGTGTATGTGACTGAACCTCCTAAACGACTGAACCGATTTTGATGAATTTTTTGTGTATGTTTGTGAGAATCCCGGACAGGTTTTGTTTCACAAATAACAATAAGTTAATGAGTAATTAACCGTTAAAATAAGAAAAAAATAAAAATTAGGAGAAATGGTTGCCATGGTAACAAAATGTAAATATTTACCCATGTTTACGATTTTTTTTATTTATTTACATTTTGAATTCTAAAATATCGGCGTAAATTTTTTGTTTGTGTACCGGGAGAGTCCCGGAAAGGATATGATTCACAAAAAATCTTAAGTTCATGAATAATTAACCGTTAAAATAATCTATACATTATAAAAATGAATTGGGAAAAATGTTTGTATGTACCGGTATGTATATAAGTAGGCGAGCAAGGGGGGTCCAGGGGGCGCAGCCCCCTGGCTAGACGGAAAGCCCCGCCGAAGGCGGGGCTTTGCGTCTAGTATTTAATAAATAGAAATAAATAATATTCAAATTGAAATATTAAATGAATTAATATAAATACTGTATATTAAATAAATATCATTGCTCAGGGGCCCACATCTTGTGGGTACGTGGATGGCGACCACGAGCTGCCCAAGCTGGGACAGACAGTCCTTCAGTTCTTTAAGTCTGTCTCTTCCTTCCTCTTTCCAACAGGCGTCAGATCGTGCGCCAGCCCGACCTGACCTATTTCTTCCGGTCGTATGATAGGGTTGGGGGAAAGAGTGAGGTCCGCCGACCCCAAGTCGCCGGACAAGGCGAGAAGAGAAGAAGATAATATTAAATAAATATCAAATCTTCTATAATATGGCGGACATGGAAGAGTTTTGGTTGCGCAAATATGCTTGTGCATGATTAACATTCAATCAAGCATCAAGCGGCTTGTCCAATTAAAATGCTTGCGCAAAATTCTCCTAGAGACGCTACAGTTTGCTTGTATAAAAAGATTGAACATGCATGCTTGTCAAATTTGCAGTTACGTGTGTGGCCGCCTTAAAAGATACAATTCAACGAGAATGATAAATTTGTTTCAATATTTATTCTTTTTTGCATTTTCTCTGGGGGAGGAAACGTTCTCTACCTACACTCTTCCCTGGGTAGGGGATTTTTAAATGCCATAATTATCTGCTCTTGATATCTTCATATAAAGCGTACTTTGTGAAATGCACTATTTCAATTACTCCATACAATTGAAACAACACCTTGTGCCCTCCGTAACTCAGATTTTAGCAAAAATCAATAATGATAATCGAAAGCCAAGGGGTGTGGGTTCAGACCCCAGACAGTCCGATGAATTTATTTAAATCATTTGAAAAAAATTCTCAAATACTTATTAAAAATTAAATACTGTATTTAAAATCTCTCTATAGTTTTTTAAACTTTTTTAAAATCTTTTATGGAGCTAAGGCAATTTTTATTTAATTGATCGAGAATATCATTTAAATAAAATTTATCTTACAGCTCAGGAAGAGAACCCGTGATTGATCCTTAGAACACCTCTATTTTAATGGCCAGGATTTTTTTTAATTAAAAAATCTGGTGTGACTGGTCGCATAGCACACAACTTTCTCTTACCTTCGGTAATCGAAAGTTGTGTACTGTGCTTTTCACACCAGATTTTTTGTGTCGACATGTATTTAGTTTCCGACAGTACAGTACATTCAAATTTCAAGATGTAAAATTTATAAGTATGGCAAAATATTTATATTTTGTTACCATGGCAACCATTTATCCTATCTTTTCTATGGAGTACAAGAGTAAAGTGGTCTTCAGAAGATTTCAATGGCAAAATGAGAATATACATTTTATTGAGAATCTAAAAAATAATTGATTTTTGAATTTAAAAAAAAATCGTTGGAGCAAATTTAGAGAAAATTGAAAAAAACTGAAAAAGTGCATCAGTAAAGTACTAGTACTCTTTGGTCGATTTTATTCAAAACTTCGTGTCACGTCCCAGTGGAGTGCCTAACTTAAATATAAAATTTCAAGCTCCTAGCTCTTTCCCTTCTTGAGATATTTTGTTCACAGACACACAGACAGACACACACACAGACAGACCATGTCGCAAAAACCACTTTTTCTGATTCAGGGGACCTCAAAACGTGTATATCCATCAAAATAAAATCTCGACATCGAATATTTGACATGAATCCAAATACTTTCTCTCTCTATATATATTAACATATATAGAGGTAAGAGAAAGTAAAAATCATGTTATTTTTTGAAATTTTAATATTTTTTTAGCATTCTTGACACATCTTTGTTTTTTTTTTACTCACCCATTTTTTGAACTTTATTGAAATATGATTATGGAAAACGGCCAGTTATTTTGTTGGAAATTACGTAATCATTCTTGATCCTGGCTCATTTTTGAATCATGAAAGAGGGACAGTAGAAATATTAATTTCCTATTCTAAACAATTTTTTTTTTTTTAAAGGATTGATTTATTTTATAATGATGTGGTTTTAAGGTTTCAAGATCCTTTCATTTAGTAGTCACTAGCTATAAAAAAAACCATATCAAATTACTATTAAATGAATATCGGATTGCAAAAAAAAAAAAAGAAAAATATCGACATTTCATTTCAAATGATTTTATCAATGATAAATTGTATTGGAATTTACAATATATATATTTATCAGGCTTTGTTTGTTTGATCATCCCAAATTTTATGTGCGAGACGATACGGGTTTCATATAATTTTAATTTCTTTTGATTTAATTTGATTTATAACAACGGATAATATTAAAGGATCTAATTCAAATTTAAAGATCCGTGACAAATTCATAGATAAGGTTTGTTTTGTTGGATTAATTATTTTGAAAATTAAAATAAATGCTTGAATTAAATTAGTATTCCATCTCCTAAAGTCATACAAATTGCACTCAGATGATTTTTACTTTCTTTTACCCAATATATGAAATATATAGAGAGAGAAAGTATTGTTATGGATATTTCCTTTAAACTTATTCTATTTTTTCACTTTGATTTTTTTTTTTATTTGAGCCAATTTTTTTTTCACATTTATTTATTTTTTTTTCCTATTATAATAATGAAATTCGAATTTTATTGACATGAATAATAAAAGACGAGATGAGTACATGTACAGTCAGAGTCGTTAAAGATCAGATTTTCGTTAAAATTTCATTCAAAAATACCCTCCCCCTCATGTTTTCATGAGTTTTTATCTTTAAATAATTGGGATTAAATTTAACCTCGCAATTAGGAGTTACATATCGATACGTGAATTTAATTAGCAACGGCCAACGTGAATTCATCCACTGTCAAAGTGATTAAAGACCATAGAGACATGTTCTATTGGAGATAATATCTATATCGAATAGAGTGTTAGTAAACATTGCAAGATATGACTCCTGAAACGCATGCGAGATTGGATTATGATAATTACCAAATGCATAAATGCTATAAATGATATTTGTTGGTGCTCATCAAATACCTTTATAGTATAAAATTTGGAAAATATATTCTAACCTAATTGCCAGATTACTAAAATGAATATTGATCTCTATGAAGGAATTAACGAAACTGTTGTTACTTTTGAGCAGTGTTTTCCAAACTTTATGTTACAACGCCTCCCTTAAAAATATTTAATCGTATGACGCCTCCCCCCTCCATTTTATAAAATAATACAAAAACAAAAATGCCTCAGAATTTGAAAAACGCTGCTTTAGAGTGTTCAATTTTCTTTCATTTTAGAGAGATTTTTTAATTCACTGGCTATTCTCCATTTAGAGTTGGCATTTTTACTTTTTTACTTTCTCTTACCTATATGTATACGATATATATATAGAGAGAGAAAGTATTGGATTCATGTCAAAAATTCGATGTCGAGATTTTGATGGATATTACACCTTTTGATGTCCCCTGAATCCAAAATAGTGGTCTCTGTGTGTGTCTGTGAATAAAATATCCCAGGAACCAAAAGAGCTAGGAGATTGAAATTGTATATTCAAGTTAGGCACCCCTCTGACATGTGACACGAAGCTTTTGAAAAAAATCGGCCAAAGAGTACTAGTACTTTACTGATGTACTTTTTCAGTTTTTTTTTTTTTTCGATTTTCTCAAAATTTTCTCTAAAGATTTTGATTAAAATTTAAAAAATCAATTATTTTTTAGATGTTTTTTAAAACGTATATTCTCATTTTGTCTTCAAAATTGATTGAAGCTCACTTTACTCTTGTACTTCTTAGGAAAGATAGAAGAAATTGTTGCCGTGGTAACAAGGAAATATAATTTTTCCATGTTTATAAATTTTATATCTTGAATTCTAATATATCGGCGGAAACGTAAATATATTTCAACACAAAATTCTGGTGTGACAAGCACATAACACAACTTTCGATTACCGAATGTAAAAGAAAGTTGTGTGCTGTGCGACCGGTCACACCAGGTCTTCTTTAATTTGTATTTTTTTGTCTCATGTTGGTCTTCTTGAAATTTTTTTTAAATTCTCTTAGTAGGGGGGATAGTTAGACTTGAACACGATGTTTTCTTTCAAATTTTCCGCCTCTTCATTAACCGAACACCTGCCTTCTTTCGCTTGTTGCTGGAGGCGCCTTCCCTCCGCTGCCAAGCATAGCACTTTATCATCATTTGATGCCTACGCTCCAGGCGATCAGGCAAAGAATTTTGCAAATCACATTCCAGAGATTTCTATTTTTTTTTTTTTTTTATTGATTTCTACAATTCTTCAGTATTGTGTACGTTCATTATACAATACGTATGATTAAATTACAATTTATTGTATTAAATTAAAATACCTCCACCCCCATGAGTTAACAATGTAAATACTGATAGTCTTAGAGCAACGGGGGGGACTGGTTCTTTTCACACGCAGTCTGATTTATTTAAATCGTTTGGATACAAAATGATTTAAATAAATGTCTCTGAAATTCTATATATATATTGGTATATATCGTCAATAATATTATGCCTTTCGTTAAAGTCAATATGATCTAACATAAGATGCCGAAAAGTCTTTAAAAAAAATTTCCTACATTGTGACTCTGAGTTATAAATGATTCTGAGTTATAAACCAGTTTTAATAACCTTAAAAGCCAAAAAGTGTCGGTTCAATTCCTAGGCTGTTCGTTGAATAATGTATAGGAATTGTTCTAAATAAACGTGCTTGCAACATTCATATAATAATATAATAGTATCGTTTGAAAATTGTATATGGCCTCATATACCGAAAGACTTTAAAAAAATTTAAGATAATTTGACTGATCCTAGAGATTTTTCAAATGTGGTTTTTATGTTTTAATTATTTGATTTTTTTGAAAAACTCTTTTGTTTAAACACCCCCACATATGTATGTATATAGGTCTTGAAGATGGTTGACGTTTAGTCCCCGAAACGTCGACAAGGAAAATTAAATTAATTCGTGTCTTTCTTTTTATTTCATCTATCTGTATTACGGCCTTCCTCCACATTGTCTTTGATTATACATAAGAATTTTTATTTTACTAGTAAGTAAATAGAGTTCTTCTTTTGAAAGATGTCATAATTAAGAAAATTATACGATTTTTTTTTTAATTTCCAAATTTGTTAGCTGGTGTAAGATGTCTTAGTGGTGGCAATTTCCTTTTGTACTAATTACACCATTTGTGCCTTGAAGAGGGTCGCCGTCTCAACCTCTTCAACCTCTAGTGTTTGTTATTAAGGAAATGATGAGTGGGGAGGAAACTCTCGAGCTAGATAGGATAGGCTGTTACAATGTTCTATTTTTAGAGGGTTGGAAATGAGGTCGCATCGCCACGTTTGGCTGACTAGCGGGGTGTGAAAAAGCTAAATGTGACACGGCCATTAATTTGAAATTGTTTCTGAATGATAATGTTTATGATGCCTAAAAGCGAAAAGAGTTAAATGACGCCCTGGGCGTCACAATATTTAAATGAAGATTGAATTTCTAACACCGTATAATTTACCTTAGAATTCCTTTTTTAATTTCTATATAGTGTAAGGAGCATCTAATATCGGTGGTGCATTCAAAAGAAGGCCTCAAAGAAAAAATTAATAATATTGATATAATAGAAAATCCAAGACGAGACGAAAATAAAAAATCTGGTGTGACCGGCGGCGACAGCACACAACTTTCTCTTACCTTCGGTAATCGAAAGTTGTGTACTGTGCTTGTCACACCAGATTTTTTGTGTCGACATATATTTAGTTCCCGACAGTACGGAACATTTGAATTCAGATGTAAAATTTATAAGTATGGGAAAATATTTATATTTTGTAACCAAGGCAACCATTTCTCCTATCTTTCCTATGAAACAAATACAATACTTTCTCTCTATATATATATTACATATATACATAGGTAAGAGAAAGTAACAAGAGTAAAGTGTGCTTCAAACAATTTTGAGGGCGAAACGAGAATATACATTTGAAAGAGCATCTAAAAAATAATTGATTTTTGAATTTTAATCAAAATCGTTAGAGCGAATTTTGAGAAAATCGAAAAAAACTGAAAAAGTACATCAGTAAAGTACTAGTACTCTTTGGCCGATTTTGATTAAAAGCTTATTTTTCCGGTCCCGGAGGGTGTTTAACTTAAATATAAAATTTCAGCCTCATAGCTCAATTCCTTCATGCTTAAAAGTGAACACACACACACACACACACACACAGACAGACCATGTCGCGAAAACCAATTTTTTGGATTCAGGGGACCTCAAAACGTGAAGATCCATCAAAATCTCGACATCGAATTTTTGACATGAATCCAATACTTTCTCTCTATATATATATTACATATGTACATAGGTAAGAGAAAGAAAAAAATCTGGTGTGACTGGCGCACAGCACACAACTTTCTCTTACCCTTCGGTAAGAGAAAGTTGTGCACCGTGCTGGTCACACCAGATTTTTTGTGTCGAGATATATTTAGTTTCCGATAGCACCTTAGTTTCAAACTTGCATTTTAAATGTTGACTGCTTCAAATAAACTATGGTTATTTTTCAAAATTTTAATCTCATATTTGGACATTTTATACACAATATAGATTCGTAAATAAATACAAAATTTCATAAGAATTGGAAAAAAAATTTTTAAATGCGTAAAAAGTTCCAAAGGGGACCCCCTTTTGAATCGAAATTAACATACAAATCCCTATAGGAAATTAACATTGTTCCTATGCGAAGATAAGGTGGAAAGGGAATTTAAAAAGAGTAGAGAGAGACGATAATGTTTGCAAGTGAGAGAGAGACATATATGTTTTCTTTGAAACAATTAAAGACACAAATAAAATAAAAATAAATGGGAATTTAAATAATAATTGATTTTTAATCTAATAAAAAGAAAAAGATTTAAATTCCGTTACCATGGCAACCAGTTCTATCTTTCCTATGAAGAACAAGAGTAAAGTGGTCTTCAGAAGATTTCAACGGCAAAATGAGAATATACATTTTAAAGAGCATCTAAAAAATAATTGATTTATGAATTTAAAAAAAAATCCTTGGAGGGAATTTTGAGAAAATCGAAAAAAAACTGAAAAAGTACATCAGTAAAGTACTAGTACTTTTTGGCCGATTTTGTTCAAAAGCTTATTTTGAGATTCTTCAAAGGTACCTAGCTTAAATATAAAATTTCAACCTCCTAGCTCAATTCCTTCATGCTAAAAATCGTTACACACACACAGACACACACACAGACCAATTTGCGGGACCCACTTTTTTGGACTCAGGGGACCTCAAAACATGTATATCCATCAAAATCTCGACATCGAATTTTTGACATGATCGCAATACTTTCTCTCCTATATATTTCATATATAGGGTACGAGAAAGTAAAAGTCAATTGATTCAAAAATTTTTTTCAATTATGAAATTTTGTATTTATGTGTATAAAATATAATATGAAATTAAAATTTTGATAAATAGCCATAGTTTATTTCAAGTCAACATTTAAAATACTTGCTCAGGGGCCCACATCTTATGGGTACGTGGATGGCGACCACGAGCTGCCCCAGCTGGGACTGGCAGTACTTCTTTTCTTTGCATTATGAGGGAATTACTGATTCCTCCCCTTAAAATTATTTTATTGAATAAGGAAAGATTCGCATCTTTATTTTTATTAAAAAAAAAAAGTAAAACACTCCCACTTTTTTCTCATTCACACTCACATTCACACAGTCTTCGGCAACTCAGGCTATATAATACTTTTAATATAACCGTTGTATTAATAATTATATTAATCCAGGCATCCTTATTTGAGCCATTTGGTATTCAAATGGCTTAAATAAAATCATCGGCCTGGGGTCCGAACCCACGACTTTTGGTATACGAGGTTAGCACTCTAACCTCTACACCAGATTCGCATCTTAATATATTATAATTTTTTTTTATAAATGTATGAAATATTTTCAATATTTTTATTAATAATTAAATTAATGTTTTTATATTAAGACGGAGGCGATTAGCCGAGGGGATAAAGCAGTTAAGCTTATAATCCTGAGTTGAATACAACTCGAGTTCAAATCCACCTCATGGCAATAAATTATCCAACTCTATTTGAGATGCCTCCTCCTGAGGAAGGAAACGGGAACCCACCTCAGTATCATTCCCATGAGAGTTACTCTTCAGAGTGACCACAACATGTCAAGTCTGACACTAATGACTGAGAATAAAAATATTAAGACTGTTGACCCCTAGCAAAGAGGCAGAAACTCTACCACTGAGCCATGGCCAATGGCTGGGAATTAATTAAGTACAATAATACATAAAGGTTCATTTGGCTTTAGGGCTTCCTTTGAAGTGTTAATAAAGGCCTGCATTATACATTTATTCATTATACTTTTTTTATTAGTTGAAATATTCAATGGCATTGACTTAATTTGACTCCTTTTTATTTATTTATTTTATTTTTTTTTTTTTTTTTTTTTTGAGGATTTAAGGTAGAGTGAAATTTTATTCAATGGTTGAATACGAATATAATAGAATGGCTGCATCGAAATGCCATCGCACGTCTCTCATTTCTTTGTTTGATCCATCTCTCTTTCTATTGAAACGAAAAGAGATTTTTTTTATGGTCGTCTGATAATCTCTGTTAGCATTATTCGAACATTACGTAGCGGTTGTTTTCATTTCTTTTGATATTAAAATAATATGAATTAATAATTTATATTTATTAGACCAGGCGCTGGAGGTAGTTGAGTATGCAAAATTTGAGGACCGAATTCTGACAATGGATTTGGGCTAAGAATAGCTCCCAGAATAAGAATCCGGATCTTGCCGGGCCAATTTTTGGTCCAATTTTTTTTTTACCCCCACCCCATAGGAAATCAATGGAGTGCATGCTAAGATGATGTGAAGATTTGCAATTATGGTCAAATTCGAGTACTTAAAACCTCAAACAATGAAAAAACTGTCTTGTCAGCAACTGAGGGGATCCTCTAGAGTCCCCTGAGAAGTACTATCTTGCCACCAGTTGTGGTGGTCCCCTCTAACCCCTTCATCTCTTTTCTCTCTCTTTGTTATAAATTTAAATATACGGCTTTAACACCATGCCAAATTGTGGGGACCGGCAATTATGTTCATAATCCACTACCTGGTATCCCAATCAATGAAAAATACTATCTTGCCGCCAACTGCGGTGGTCCCCTCTAACCCCTTTACCTCTTTTCTCTCTCTTTGTTATAAATTTAAATATACGGCTTTAACATCATGCCAAATTGTGGGGACCGGCAATTATGTTCATAATCCACTAGCTGGTATCCCAATCAATGAAAAATACTATCTTGCCGCCAGCTGCGGTGGTCCTCTCTAACCCCTTTACCTCTTTTCTCTCTCTTTGTTATAAATTTAAATATACATATATAACAATTAACATCATGCCAAATTGTGGGGACCGGCAATTATGCTCATAATCCACTACCTGGTGCTCTAATCAATGAAAAATACTATCTTGCCACCAGTTGTGGTGGTCCCCTCTAACCTCTTCACCTCTTTTATCTCCCTTTATTATAAATACACCAGGTAGTGGATTATGAACATAATTGCTGGTCCCCACAATTTGGCATGATGTTAAAGCCGTATATTTAAATTTATAACAAAGAGAGAGAAAAGAGGTGAAGGAGATAAAGGGACCACCTCAGTTGGCGACAAGATAGTATTTTTCATTGATTGGGATACCAGCTAGTGTATTATGAACATAATTGCCGGTCCCCACAATTTGGCATGATGTTAAAGCCGTATATTTAAATTTATAACAAAGAGGAGAGAAAAGAGGTGAGAGGGGTTAGAGAGGACCACCGCAGTTGGCGGCAAGATAGTATTTTTCATTGATTGGGATACCAGGTAGTGGATTATGAACATAATTGCCGGTCCCTACAATTTGGCATGATGTTAAAGCCGTATATTTAAATTTATAACAAAGAGAGAGAAAAGAGGTGAAGGGGTTAGAGGGGACCACCGCAGTTGGCGGCAAGATAGTATTTTTCATTGATTGGGATACCAGGTAGTGGATTATGAACATAATTGCCGGTCCCCACAATTTGGCATGGTGTTAAAGCCGTATATTTAAATTTATAACAAAGAGAGAGAAAAGAGATGAAGGGGTTAGAGGGGACCACCACAACTGGTGGCAAGATAGTACTTCTCAGGGGACTCTAGAGGATCCCTCAGTTGCTGACAAGACAGTTTTTTCATTGTTTGAGGTTTTAAGTACTCGAATTTGACCATAATTGCAAATCTTCACATCATCTTAGCATGCACTCCATTGATTTCCTATGGGGTGGGGAGTAAAAAAAATTGGACCAAAAATTGGCCCGGCAAGATCCGGATCCTTATTCTGGGAGCTATTCTTAGCCCAAATCCATTGTCAGAATTCGGTCCTCAAATTTTGCATACTCAACTACCTCCAGC
>JAKCPI010030472.1:0-19339 GCA_023213315.1 Euborellia annulipes
TTAAAAGTTTACTTTCCACTTCGATCCACTCGATTATTTCCTCTGGTTGCCCCCACCAGTAGCGTAGCCAGGATTTCTGCTTGGGGGGGCCCCAAAGTTTTATGACCCCCCCCCCCCCCTTCACCAAGAAACTTAAAGTGGAGAAATTTTTTTTTTTAGATAATATAATATTTATAAATAAAAAACAAATAAAAAAAATTTTTTTTTTTTTCTTGAAATAAAAAATAATTTTAATACAAAATTCGTAAATATTAGAGATTTTTTCAATTATTTATCTTGAGATTGAAATTGGATGTATATTTGTTGTGGTAGGTGTGCTATGACATTTAGTGCCAGTGATAAACAGTGAAAAATGTCTTGGGAAAAAAAAAAAAAAAAAATATACTATAGGCTAAATTGTCTGTTATAAAATATAAAGGGGTGGCGCGAATGGCCTATGTAGCCGATGCGCTCTATAATCTTAAACATAATAATAATAATAACAATTATTTATAAGTTTTTTGTTAGATTTTAGAATTTATGAGAGTTAATAAAATATTTATTTAAAAAAAAAATATCATTAGGGAAAACAATAGGTATTTTTACTTTCGCTTACCTATGTATATATGTAATATATATATAGAGAGAAAGTATTGGTTTCATGTCAAAAATTCGATGTCGAGATTTTGATGGATCTTCACGTTTTGAGGTCCCCTGAATCCAAAAAAGTGGTTTTCGCGACATGGTCTGTCTGTGTGTGGGTGTGTGGGTGTGTGGGTGTGTGTGTGGGTGTGTCTGTGTTCAATTTTAAGCATGAAGGAATTGAGCTATGAGGCTGAAATTTTATATTTAAGTTAAACACCCCCCGGGACCGACAAAATAAGCTTTTAATCAAAATCGGCCAAAGAGTACTAGTACTTTACTGATGTACTTTTTCAGTATTTTTCGATTTTCTCAAAATTCGCTCTAACGATTTTGATTAAAATTCAAAAATCAATTATTTTTTAGATGCTCTTTCAAATGTATATTCTCGTTTTGCCCTCAAAATTGTTTGAAGCACACTTTACTCTTGTGCTTCATAGGAAAGATAGGAGAAATAATTGGTTGCCATGGTAACCGAATTTAAATCTTTTTCTTTTTATTAGATTAAAAATCAATTATTATTTAAACGCCCATTTTTTTTTCGGAGAAAACATATCTCTCTCTCTCACAAAACTATCTTCTCTCTTTCTACGCGTTTTAAATTTTTCTACCTTATCTTCGCATTTGGCCAATGTTAATTTCCTATAGGGATTTGTATGTTAATTTCGATTCAAAAGGGGATCCCCTTTGGAACTTTTTACGCATTTAAAATTTTTTTTTCCAATTCTTATGAAATTTTGTATTTATTTACGAATCTATATTGTGTATAAAATGTCCAAATATGAGATTAAAATTTTGAAAAATAACCATAGTTTATTTCAAGCAGTCAACATTTAAAACGCAAGTTTGAAACTAAGGTGCTAGCGGAAACTAAATATATCTCGACACAAAAAAATCTGGTGTGACCAGCACAGTGCACAACTTTCTCTTACCGAAGGGTAAGAGAAAGTTGTGTGCTGTGCGCCAGTCACACCAGATTTTTTTGTTTTGGAGAAGGCTTTGGGGGGGCCCGGCCCCCCTGGGCTCCCCCCTGAATACGCCACTGGCCCCCACCACCATTTGTTAGCTTCCCCTCTTTCTGCCGTTACATTTGTCCAACAATCCTTTGGTATTTCATACTTTGTTACTGGCGTAGCCACTAAAAGTTGGTAATTCCCAATCGATTAAAGTGGTGATTGGAATTTTCTTTTTAGCAGAATAACAATTTTCTGAATTCCCTGTTTCCATTTTTATTGTTTCTTTTTTCCCATTGGAACATTTCTTGTCCGACCCTATTTGATTCAAACTCGTCAAATCCTTTCCCTGGACTTTCTCTAAAGAATTAACTTTACATAACAGTTTCTGGTTTTCATTTTCCATTATCTCAGATTTCTCCTCCCACTTCTTATCCTTTTCATCTAATTTTTTTAATAAAAGATCAAAAGATTCACAAATTTTATTAATATCTTTTTTTATTATACCCTTCGCCCCTTTCACAAAAATATTATTTAGCAGTAACTATTCTATCCTCTCTCCAGTCCAAACAATAAAGATGGAACCATTTCTTACAGCGACCGCATTCAATCCAATTAGATTGCTTACCTTGAGGCTTTTTACGGTCGGGAACATTACTGCAGGCCATCTCACCTTATTCGGGCGCCAATGTAATTAAATTGCTCACAGGATCACGTTTGGTTGTTTATTTTCAAAATTATTTACATCAAAGCTACCATAACAACAATACACAATACGTCATCAACTCGGACTCTCAGCCCCCGTGACAAGGAGATAACATAGACATGAAATGATTTTTTTTTTTTAAACACTCACACTTTTTTCTCATTCACACTCACACTCACACACACATTCACCCAGTCTTTTCGGCAACTCAGGCCATTTAAGACATTTACGATAACCGTTATTGATTTTAATATACATATATGGGGTCCAGGCATTCATATTTAAGCCATTTTTTTTTTTTTTTTTTTTAAAACATTCACACTTTTTTTCTCATTCACACTCCCACTCCACACACATTCACACTGTCTTTTCGGCAGCTCAGGCCATATAAGACATTTACGATAACCGTTATTTATGAATTTATATATATTAGGGTCCAGGCATTTTATTTAAGCCATCTGGTATCCAGATGGCTTAAATAAAATCATCGGACTGCCTGGGGTCGAACCCGCGACGTTTGGTATATGAGGTTAGCACGCTAACCTCTACACCACGCCCCGTGGGCGTTTAAGCCATTTGGTATCCAATTGGCTTAAATAAAATCATCGGACTGCCTGGGGTCCGAACCCGCGACGTTTGGTATATGAGGTTAGCACGCTAACCTCTACGCCATGCCCCGAGGGCGACATGAAATGATGAGTTAATAAATGAGGGGAGGGAGAATTTTTTTTTATCTTCTCTTTTGGAAAATTTTACTCTCTCTCGGCCTGTCAAATCTTTATTATATTATGCAAAATATAATACTTTCGAATTCGAATGAAAAAGAAGCTTCGGTTTCTTGTTTTAAAAATAAATATTAATTTAATTTCTGTATAATTTTACATTCAGTAATAATAAAGTGAAATCAATTATTTAAATTTCCTCTTGAGTTCACTTATAATAAATTCGTCGAAGAAATAGACAGCTCCAAAGAGAGCTACGGCTTCATAAACGCAGGCGGTTAGAATCCATCTGGGATACACTTTCCAAGCTCGCTTAACAAGAACTCGGAAACTTCTCTTTGGTTTCGGACTATCTGCAAATTTACAAATATTTAATAGGATTTTCAAATTAAAGCAATTGTTTTATTTTGCTTTGCTTACCCACTATAGTGTAAACCATGCTGACAAATTTCTCTCTAAAATATAAATAAACAAACCAACGGTCACGGCTTCTTTGAGACTGGCATCTCTACAAACAGACGTTAAAATTTGCCGGGGGGCCTGGCAACGCAGTAGAGCAACAGTCACCACACTCGTTGCTGTTAAGCAATGCCAAGCGCGGCGAAGTCTGGGATTGGTGACCCCCTGAAATCAGCGTGTTGAACGTCCCCCGGTAGCCATCGATACTATTATAAATTTAATAATATGTAAAAAATTAAAACCCTAATGGCCTCTGCAGCCGAAAAAGGGGTAATTAAATAAAAAAAAAAAAAAAAAATTATCATCAACAAATGGTTGTTAAAAAAAACGTAATAACATCAGCGTTAAAAAATGCTATTTTCTAAACCGGCCCACCTTATCCGTAAAAAAACTGTGGTCCAGTGTATATGTAAACCTATATATTGGCTTATATAATTTTTATTTTGGCCAAACATCCCAAGGCCCCCGGGAATCGAGCCCAGGATCTCCAGCCTTTCCGGGGCTGCACCAGGCCACCGGACCCTCGACCTACACCAATAAAACTCACTTCCCTTTATATGCAGTTAGTCGTGCAAGTTACTAACAAGTGAAAAACTTTACTTTAACAAGTGGAAAATTTTTCTTTAAAATTTACTGTCCTGGTGGCCTGGTGCAATGGACAGCACGCCTATGCCCCGGAAAGGCTGGAGATCCTGGGTTCAATTCCAGTGGGCCATGGGATGTTTGGCCTGGCCAATAAAATAACACTCACAGCTTTGTTAGATATATATCTCTATGACTTAGTTAAGTCCGAAAAGAATCGAGATGTTTTGAATACTAATATCTCGAAAATATTTAATTAAATATGGCGTTAAAATATTAAAGTCCCCCCCCCCCTCCCCCTAGACATGACATTAATTTTTAACACTATTGACTAAATGTTAGCGCTTTTGCTTACCGAATAGCGATTTGAGGCAAGGGAGTGTTAAAATGAATTAACGCTGTTTACAAAAGTTAACGTTTTTGCTTAGAGAATAAAGTCAATTAATTTGTTTTCTGCTTTTCAGCTCTACGAAACGTATCTGCTTGAACATATTTCAATCCTTGAAGAATTAAATGACGCATTTTATGCAAATTTAAAATTCCAACAACTCTACCGTGACTTTGAATTGCAAAAGGTGTGCTCTTTGCCTTTGAGTGCATTCATTCTGAAACCTCTCCAGCGTTTGATCCATTACCAGCGACTTCTTGATCGTAAGTGCACCAGCAAGCAGCACCTCATCTCATCTATTTATTTGTTTATTTATTTGATTTTCTTATTCGTAGGTTTAATTGGCTACTACACAAATGATCATCCCGATTATTATGATTGTGTGGCAGCGAGGACCAAATTATCTGAAATTATTAATGAAGTTCCTGACGCTCTACGAAACGCGGTAAATAAAATTCACCTCTTGTTATTATACGTATATGATTCGGTCTAACAAACACAAGCATTCAACGCTAGCTGGTTTTTATTAAAAAAGTATTAAGTTAACCAGAGTTCGGAATGAGGACTAGCAAGAGACTCTGCAAACAACTTATATCAAAACTGCAGGGAAAATTTTATTAATTAATTAAAAAAACATTTAAAATAAAAAAAAACTATATGATTCCGGGAGAAATAAAACAGTAACAATTTTTTTCAGGAACGCTTTATGCGATATTTCGGCCGGCCGGGCTAACGCCTGGCCCACTAGCGTAACGTTTTTTAGCTGGGTCCCCCCGCAAATTTTATTTCGGGCCCCATTATTAGACCATACAAAAAATATTTTTAAAATACCGTATATCCCTGAACCCTGAGGGCCCCAGGCCCTCTCAAAGAGAAATTTGCATTAAATTTTTTACCGTTTTTACCGGAGCTCTGAGGGCCCGGGCCCTCTCAAAGAGATATTTTCATTATTTTTTTGTATCTAAATTTTTCCGTTTTTATCGGAGCTTCAGTTTTTAGCCCGGCCCGGCCTGAGGGCCCCCAAGGTCCGCCCCCGCATCGCGGGGTCTGCGGGGGCGTACGTTACGCCACTGGCCTGGCCATTCTCAGTGCAGGATATTCACCATTGAATGCTCGTCCGAAGCATTTTTTAGTATAAAGTTTCGCGTGTTCGGCGATTTTATGCTGTCGAAAAAAATGGATCAAAGTAATATTAAAAAGTAAAAATAGAATCAAGTGCTCCAAAACACTTGAAATGTTGATAGGGGCAAACAAAAAAAATGTTTATAAGTAGTTCAAGCTCTTCCAAGAAGATGTTAAAGCTTTGGGCGTCCCAGCACGTCAAAAAACTTGATGAAAACGTTGAAGAAGTGAAGAAAATAATGTTGTGGAATCGTTGAATTACCATTAGAGAATTTACTGATGATGCCGGCACCTCGTGAGTAATTTTTGGCCACCGCCACCATATTCCCCGGATTTGGTTCTCTTCGACTTTTTCCTGAAAGACCGGAGATTTGCAACTATTGAGTAGATAAAGACTGCTACGCTTGAAGAGCTCAAGGCTCTACCAAAAAGAGCTTCAACATAAATAAATATTTTTTAATAAAAATAAAAAGTCACCTTACTTTTTGATCACCCCTCGTATATAGTTAGTTAAACGTTTATAAAAGGGGATGACGAGCATTCATTGGTGTGAATATCCTGCACTGAGAATGGCCGAAATATCGTATAAAGCGTTCCTAAAAAAATTGTTTCAGTTTTATTTCTCCCGTAATCACATCCTCTGCAACCAGCATCAATTCATACATATTCATAAAAAACAACTATTATCGTATATGTAATTTAATTGTGATTGAATTTGATTCTGGGATGAAGATTTTAGTAAAATTGAACTCTGAATAAAACACTTAAATAAATATGAAAATACTAAGTGTTTTTTAATGGGGTTGGAGAATAACAACCAGCAGATTTGTCGCTGTCTGGAGGAAAGCAGCCAGGAAGAAAGTCTCTATTTACACCTTTAAACAAAAACGTTTCGGCCAAATTTGTTAAGCCATCTTCAGTTGTCTAAGAGTCTTTTTGGAAATAGAGCTGTTGAATAAATACTGCTAATAAATTAATGATTCAAAAATTACCATTTTATTTATTATTTACCATGGAAATAAATAAAATATAATAAGTACACGAATGATGTTAAATAACCTGAAACAAATTTCGAAAATTTTATTTATTTTCATTTGCGATTATGCAGAGGCAATTCTGGAATGATTCGCTTAAGAACAGCGTTTATTTAACAACTCTATTTCAAAAAAATACTCCTAGGCAACTGAAGATGTGTCAATAAATTTGGCCGAAACGTTTTGTTTAAAAGAGTCCTGGCTGCTTTCTTCCACATCACATCTCGTCAATACAATAAAGATACCCTACACGTGATGATTCGGCACCGAATAATTAAACATCCTCTACATCCGGACGCCGAAACGTCCACTCTGATTTTCTTCTTTTTCTCTTTTTCAGGAGAATCTCGTTCAACTGATCGAATTGCAAAGGGACTTGTCAGGGTTTGACAATCTAGTGCAACCGGAAAGGGAATTTATTCGCCAAGGATGCCTTTTGAAATATTCGCCCCGCAAAGGATACCAACAGAGAATGTTCTTTTTGGTAAGAGAAAAGAGAAAGAAATTAAATTTGCCTACAAATATCAATATATTCTAATGGATTTAATTTGTTTTTAGTTCTCTGATGTCCTCCTGTACACAAATCGCATCACTCAGCCCTATCTCCAATTCCGAGTTCATGGCCAGTTGCCTCTGCGAGGGATTATGCTCGAGGATGCAGCAGCATCAGCGTCACCCACATCGCCTTCTCCACCCTCATCTGAACAGTCATCGACGGCGGTGACGGCCAATTTCTCATTTGCCATTTACGGGGGTAATCGAGTGCTCACTGTGGCTGCTCACTCACAAGAAGAGAAAGACAAATGGCTCGAGGACTTGACAGCCGCCATCGCACAAGCAAAAGAGCGCACCGACACACGACTCAACTATCTAAGCCTTAAATCATGTGGTAAGCAAACATCGAACAGAAAAGGCTCCTTGCTTTCATCTTTATCCTACGTGTACATTAGGGTCGCCCTTATTTTGGACTTTTTCGATTTTTTACCGTCCCATCTCCTAAAAATATGAGACTGGAGTTCAAAAAATTCCATTTTTTCATATTTTTTTCTCTTTGGACACCCCTAATGCCATTTTTACTAACCCTGATTACAATAAACAAATTTTTATAATATTCTATATCTCTTTACCTTTCCAAAAAGCATTCATGTGTGAAAATCAATTAAATATTAACGAAATTGTTATTAAAAAAGTTAGAAAAGTCACGTTTCAACCAAATATTGTATATAAATATTTTCAAGTTTTTTACATATCTCATGGGGATGTCTATCTAAGTTTTCGACCTCGAGGACCCTGGGCTAACTTGGAGAGGGGGAGGGGGGGGGGAGTTTTTCAGTCTGTCGCTTATATTTGCCTATATTTTATCCACAATAGCTCAAGAAGAAAGACAAATTAGACAAATTTTGTCTAACTTTGATTAGACAAAATATCTCGGTTAATATTTGATCTTCAAATTAGTTTTCTTAACTAAATTTAAGCATATTTAATGCTCTACAGCTTTGTATTGAACTGTTGTGGACAAAACATGCTTAGTTTACGAAATATAAGCGAAAAACTTGGCTGCTACGTCTCCTATATCCAATTCCATGTCTCCAGCGACTTCCCCTCATCGCTATTTATGTTTTCTATTTGCTCATATTCATATAATTGCTTGGTGGGTATCAGGGGTTAGCGTGCTACAAAGTTCGTGTTTGATTGGGCAAAAATTGCGCCCCCTGGATTTGTTATCTTAAACGATAGATATATTGACTGGCTTATTTACAGTCTTTTTGAAAAAAATTCCATCTTTTTTCAAACAAAGCTCTATCTTTAAAGAAAATAAATTTCAGTAGAAAAATGAGAGATCCAGCTAAAGTTTTTTCATTATTCACCCAGCTGACGTTTCGGTTCCGATTTTGAACCATCTTCAGAGCTGGCGAAAAGTGCCAGTGTGGATTAAATAAATAAAGAAAAAACTTGAGCTGTGTCTCTCATTTTTCTTTCCTCTTATGAATATCACAGCTATAAATTGCGTTTTGTAAAAGAAATTTCATTGCTCGTCAGCTATTGGTATTAAAATATTTATCTATAATTACAACAAAATAAATTCATTTTCAGATTTTATTGACGACTGTCAACAAAGACGGTCTGCAAAGAATCCAAATAAAATTTTTACAATATTTATGATCTCGGCTGAGAATCGCCAATAAAATCTGAAAATGAATTTATTTTGTTGTAATTATAATAAATAAACAGTTCATCATTTGCGTCCCTTCGTCTTGAATTGCAGGCTCATCAGATGAAGTGATTGATAAATCGGGAACAACAGCCGCATCTGACGACAACAGCAACGCCACAAATAACAACAACAACAACAACAATAATAACAATAACAACAGCAGCAATAATAAGCCGACGTCGGGGACGACGCAGAGAAGCAACACGACGGTGCATGTGTGCTGGCACCGGAGCACAAGCACAGGCATGGGGGACCATCTTAGAGCTATCGAGGTACGTGCTGCTGGAACTCTCCTAATGCTTGCTGCTATCTATGCTTAATGAATTGAATTGCATTTCAGAATCAGCTCAGTGGATATTTATTGAGGAAATTTAAGAATAGCAACGGCTGGCAAAAGCTCTGGGTCGTCTTCACCAATTTCTGTTTGTTTTTTTACAAGACCTTTCAGGTAAGTTGAATACATCATCATTTCTTTTAATTTGAACAACGATTTTATTTATTTGCTCTTTTCACAGGACGATTTCCCTTTGGCCAGCTTGCCCCTTCTTGGCTACTCCGTGACTACGCCCACAGAGAAGGACGCCATCCAAAAGGAGTTCGTCTTTAAACTTCAATTCAAGAACCATGTTTATTTTTTCAGAGCTGAAAGTGAATATATCTTTGGAAGGTAATATATATCGGACACTAAATACAAAAAAGTAAAAATATCTGGTGTGACAAGCACAGAACACAACTTTGAATTAGCTAATGTAAGAAAAAGTTGGGTGATGTGCGGCCAGTCACACCAGAATTTTTATGATGGGATATATTTAGTTTCCGATAGCATATTAAAACACTTTTTTTTTGTCTTTTTTGGCATCGAAGGTCATTTAGATCCCGTTCCTGTTTATTTTTTAAATTGATTTGTAGCAAATTCAATTTAAATAAATTTTGTCGCCTGGGAAGGGATGCAAACCCGCGACCCTTGACGTGGCCAACACGCTAACACCTACACCAAGGCCCGAGGGCTTTTTTTAACACACTTTTTTTCCCATTCACACAGACTTTTCGGCAACTCAGGCCATTTAAGACTTTGACGATAACCGTTATATTAATAATATATGTGTTTGGGGTCCAGGCTTTCTTATTTAAGCCATTTGGTATCCAAAAAATCATCGGACTGCCTGGCATCCGAACCCGCGACGTTTGGTACACAAGGCCAGCACGCTAACCCCTACACCAAGCCCGAGGGCCCCTAGGGCTTATTAAAACACTTGAAATCATATTTTTTATTATTAATATCCTATTTAACTGCGGGATTTAATTTTAAAAAAGCCTCACCCGTGTGAAATTAAAATTAAATGGTCTCTTAATAAAAATCACTGGTTTGGATTACAACCAGGACGGTTTAAACTACTGGTTTTTCCGTACCACCCTAGTTTAACCAAACAACCCTGAAATTAGGCTCAAAAATTCGATTAATATTAATTATAAAAAAAAAAAAACACACGTTCTTTTACACATAACTTAGCTTTCAAATCATTCATTTGCTTCTGAGAAGCTTCCCGATTATTCGACTTGAGGCTGCGTAGCTATAGAGGGTGTAATAAATGAAGTTTAATAATATGAAAGAGATAAATTGCAATGTGTGCCTGGAAGAGTTTAAAGATCTTAATAAAATCACAAATAATACAATATGTTTATTTTATCTATTTCAGATGGATGGAAGTGATTGGTAGCGCCACACAGAATTCCAAACGATTACGCCTTTTTAGCCGGCAAGAGAGCGTGCGACAATAACACAAAAGAAAAAGAACCGGCCGCCGTCCTAAACAAAAAGCATTCTAACGTTAATCTAATTTTTAAAAGAAAAAGAAGAAAAATTGAGGAGATAGGCAAAGTTTTTATCAACTCACCCCCTAGAGCTAATTGTTGAGTGCCTCTTCCTTTTCTATCCTCTCTATAGCCCTAGAGACTTTTGTTGCTAGGTGTGTACTAGGCTCAAGAGGCAGCTTTTTTCTTTTGACCTTAAGGTTGTTCGGACAGTACCTCGTAAATCATAATAGAATCTAATTCTAAGCTGATCATGTTGATCTTGTATAGTGTTCAGTTGTATTTTATTTATAATATTACAATGAGTAATGCAAATCAGTTTAGACACAATGGGCGGGCGAGAGAAAAAATGTAAGTGAAAGCGTGAAACGCGTTTTATTTTATGCGACGTTGCCACACTGGTCTGAGTCCCGTGACTTTCTTATTTTTAAATATGGTCGACTCATTTTCGGAACTTATTTTTTGAATATCTTTTAAAAGTCTTTGGCAGAAACTTTTGAACTTATTTTTAACGTATTTTACGGAAGTTAATTGATAAAAATAGAAGTTTTTTGTTTATATATCAGGAGTCGCAACATAATTCGATATGTGTGCGTTTCGTCTACATTCCCCAAAGGCTACATGTTAAATTTCAATTAATTACACGATAACCCTGCGTCAGATCTGCTTCAAAAAATTATTTTATACATATGTGATAGTGATTAATATTATATTAAAAAATTAGCTTTTAATCTTTACAAGTGCCTTAATGTCCGAACAACCTCTAAAAAAAAAAGAAAAATTATGCATAAGATGGCTAGAAATAAAAAAAAGCAAAATTTTTGAGCCAGTTGGAGGAGAGGAAGTCGCTCCCCTCTCCCTCTCCCCACCCGAAAGCTTTTAATTCTTTTACACATTTCTGAATAATTTGTAAATATTCTGGCAGCTTAGGCCAACAGTATTATTTTAATGATGCCAACATCCCGGGACCAAGGCGCCCAAATACTCGCGAAAGAGAGAAAGAGAGAGTCGCCCGCCATCTGCCCTGGCACTTGATTTATCTAATGTAAGGCAAACATGAGAACGACTTTCTTTTTTTGCTATTTAGTCATTGCTTCTCTTGCTTTGTCTCACATGTGATTAATTCATTGTTTTTTTAATTTTAGGCCTGTTGATGGCCCAAATGTTGTCCGAAACTGCTCTTTTTGAGCACAAATCAGTAGCCATTTCTAATCAAACATCCTGAATAGAAAACTTCGTTTTTTCCTGCCATCAATTCCATCCAAATCTATACTTGGACTGTTTCTCGAGAATTAAATAATTTCCGAGATATATATATATTTGAATAAGATATTAAAATTACTTCGATTCGGACTTGACTAGTCATAGATATATTTATTGGGGAGTAGAAGCGAAGCTGTTACGCATTTTTTGCCGATAAGATGGCGTTATGTGTCTTAAAGAGTAAGCCATCACCTATTATGAAAATTTGCCAAGAGATGTCAGAATGGTAGCTAATAATATTTAATGCATTTGGTTGAATTTCATTGATCTTTTAACAATAAATACTTTATAAATGTTATTATATATTATGTTTCATTTATAAATGCATAAAAATATGGGCAAGATATAGTCTAATAGGGGATCGGCTGTTAGACTAGCCTGCCATCTATTGCAAGAATGCTGAACTAATTTGACATTAGATTTTTAAATAAATCATCTAAGCTTATTTAAAAAATTTCTTAATTAATATGAGATTAATAATAACAATAAATTCATTTTTAAATTAAAACAAAATTAAAGATTATTGGGACAGATTGTTTTTTTTTTTTTTTTTTTTTTTGTATTTGCGAAAAATTCTTGTTTTTAAAGTACGCTTAGACGGTCCCTACTACTCCCCCTTAACATTATTTTTGTACTTAAATAACACAAGTACTAGGAAATAGGTGAATTTGTCACAACACAAGCTCAAAGAACAAAAGCTCAAATATTTGTTTAGTCTGCTCTCTCTTTCTCGCTCTGCTTCTTGGTGCCCATCATCTATCTATTGATTCGTTTTCTCCTCTCTCTAATCTTCTGTGATAAAAGCAAAAATTAGCTCGGCGCCTTAGGTGGTCACAAAAGAGATTCCGAGGCAAGCTGATTGACTCCCCTCCCCGATTAACGAAAACTCCGAATCTATTCAAAGGTACTCATTTATTCTGTCCAAAATAAAGTAGAGAGATTTATATATTTTTGTAAAAAAAAAAACAAAAACAAAACGAGGCTGGTCTAAAAAATTAGGGAAAATTTTTTTATTATTATTCTAATATGCTATTCTAATCGTTTCTTTTTTTTTTTAATAATACGTACAATAAGTTTCTTTAATTTCTGCGCTTTCTAGCTGAATTGACATAATTGAGGTGCTCTAATCACTTAACTTTTTCTTTTTTTTTAAGATAATAGGCCTTTTGCAAGAGATCCACGGCCTGAATGTAAATATCAAAGAAATTTCTATTCTCTAAAACAACGAGGGCTCTTTTCTATTAAATGGTTTTGTTTACCTCCATGAGATCTTGCTATGGGCCAGGGGCATGGGCGTAACTAGGGGGGTCGCGGGCGAGGCCTCCCCCCAGCCAAATTTCCTAGTTACGCCTATGGCCAGGGGTCCCAGGGACAAAAATTTATTTCTCGAGGTCAACAGACATTTCTCTAATAGTATTCATTGGCTTTGATTGCTCAAAGAATACATAGAAGATGAAATCAAAAGAAAGACTTGTTCTCGGGGACTAAACGTCACCCATCTTCAGGACAAAGGTGTTAGCACTGCCTCCTTCATTTGTTAGATTGTTGGCGTTAACTCTGATGGGGGCTCAGCATCTCTACACGCAGGTGAATTTGTATATTCCAATTTGGTATTCTAACGTTTAGTCCCCGAAACGTCGAAGGGAAAATAAACGAAAACAAGTCTTTCTTTTGATTTCATCTTCTATCCTTCCTCCACGTTGTCTTTGAATACATAAATGTTTCCTATTGCGAGAACGTTTAGACGCCCCCGACCCTTCACCCTCTTAAGCATATAAAATAGACGGGGAGTTGCGTGATAGAGAGACGGACATTAGCGAATTAAATGTAGATGTTCAATTGGAAAACCTTCTCCAAAAGCCAGGGTCGAAAGCCCAGGCTCCCCCGATGTATGTATACACGTATAAGAGACAAAGAATATAAAAAATGATGTTTTGTATTCCTCGGTTATAACAAAGTGTTGATTATAAATGGTGGGCAGCGCACTTGAGATTTTTCTCTGGCTGCTTTGCCTTTGCGTGCGCCTGCCTGCCAATTCATTATCAACACCATTGAAAATTCTGATAAATTTGATTATTGACCCCACATGGTGAGTTCCCTGAAGAGGAAGCCGTTTGTGCTCCGAAACGTTGGCCAATAGCAGGAAGAGTTTCTCTAAATACCCTGGCCACGTTTGCTTCCTATCCCATTTGCGAGTTGGCACCAAATGATTTAAATAAAACCATTTTCAGAAAAAATAGCCCCTCGTCTACTAATTGTTGTATATTATTAATATTTCCCTTTATATAAGAGTGCGGAATCAATAATGAAAATAACAATAAGTGTATATTTTTATTATAAAAAAATTATATATTTCTTTTAAATTTATTGATATATATTTAATAAATAAAAATATACGTAAGTTTAAAAAAAAAAAATTCTTTTTTTCCCTTTTCCAAATGATTCCTATCAAAAGCTGGCAGCAGCCAGAATTCATTATCTATGCTTCTGTTTTAGATTAAAAAATGTTCATCAAAACTATTTTTTTTTTTTTTTTATTTAATTTCAGAATAATAAAATAAATTAATTAAGGCTACAGAGAAAACTCTTAAAACAGCACTGATCAACAATCATGCATGTGACTATTGGACATTATAGGGTCTTCGGACCTTATGCACCCATTACACAAAAAAAAAAAAAGGTAAAATGATATGAATTTTGTTTAGGAAATGCAATTTCTGAAAATCTTGTTTCGGCCGGACCCTAATCTTTATGTCTCAAATGAGTTTAATAACAAATTCTCGCACTATTCCGAAAAAGTGAAATATTTGTTTTTTGCTTACTAGTTGTAGAGTAAATATTGAAATTCACTCAGAGCATCATCACATCTTGAGATTATAAGGACCCGAGCTTGCTTTCCCCCACCTACTGTATGATATTCGCATTTTCTCCATTATCTTTTTATCAAGCCAACTACTGCTAGATTGGAAAAGAAACTCCAAGGGATAGAAAAAAAATGCAAGTAATTCAATATTCATATTCGAATTAGTAATATGAAAATTGTTATAGAATTTAATTATAAAAAATAGAAATAAGTAAAGGAACAACAAATTTCCCGACCCTTCGCAAAATTTAATTTCGCATCCAGGAAAAAAAACGATATTTAGTTATATTGGAAAATTTATCGTGTGGGTCGATAAAAATTAATATTGGTAATTAATTTTGTTTTTAACTAAAATGTAAAAAAAAAGAAAGAAAAAAAAAAAAAAAAATCAATGGGTCGTTTTGATAACTTACCTACCCCAACATTAAAATAGCCTCCCTATGGGGAAATACATGGTGTGTGTCCCTTCAGCATTAAAATAGCTGAAGGACAAACACCATGTATTTCCCATAGGGAGGCTATTTTAATGTTGGGGTAGGTAAGTTATCAAAAACGACCCATTATTATTTGAATATTTGCGAATAGAAGTTGAGGGAATTAATAGAAAATTTCAAATTTGGCACCTATGATGCCTAGCGGCTGATGCCCAGCAGCCAAGTCGTCCATGGCAGCTGATGCCTAGCAGCCCACAACGAGCTGCCTGGCTTTTTTGTATTCTTGTGCATTCCTGTTTGGGGAGGTCTCATATGTAACAATGAATTTAATTATTTTTATATAAATTATAATAATTTTTTCAATATATTTAATAAAATCGAGAAGCTCGATTGACTTTGCTTTGACTTTGACCTCCTTTGAAAACGCAAGCCGAATGGCGCGTCTCTTTATCTCTTCCATGACTGCTAAAATATTTCTCACCCAGTTCTCACCTGCTCATGTCATAAGATCATAGATAATATAGATTGGAAAGCCTGTCAAACATGTCAAACGTTTATGGTTCAGTCGGCCAGGTGGCGTCTCGAAGTGTTGCTCCCGCTCAGGCTCCACCCACCAATATGCTCAGCCCTGATTCGCCCATTCCCGAAATATACTTTTTTTATTTTTATTTTAATAAAAATTATTAAGGAAATTTTATATATACTTATAGAAATAAAGGGTGCTTAATTTAAAAAAAAGAAAAAAAATATATTTTCAATGAATTGATTTTTATTTTTTCTTCATTATAACATTTTTCTACATAAATAACTAAGAGAGATACATTGATATCAACCACAGCTAGTGAAATAAAAAAAATATTTCCAAACAAATGAAAAAAAAACAAACAAAAAAATGGTTAACAAAAAAACAGAAATGAAAAAATTTATAAACTATATAATATTAACATTTATATAGACATATATTTGACGTAATATATATATATATATATATATATATATTTTATTTATAACCACAAGTGAGCATTACATAAAAAATATTACTAAAAACCACAGCTATATAAAAAAATATTTCCAAAAAATAAAAAAAAACAAACAAAAGGAAGTGAAAGAAAATAGATATTTGGTTCTTAATACAATACCAATGTTTGGGACTAAACGCCAAAGAAATGTAAAAATATGTCAGCACTCGTGTAATTAAATACAACAATTTGTTGTGTGATGCTGTATTTTACAGTTCACTACCATATGCCACATGCCTGTAATATGAGAACACTTGAGTCAATGCTGACTCACATTGACTCAGAGTATTCGTGGTTAAAATTTGCAAGTAATTTGGCTATATGGTGAGCTGAACCCTAATATAAAATACAGCCATCATTTCACACAACAAATTATTGTTGTGTATTTTATTATACGAGTGCTGGAGGCACGAAAGACTTTACGACCTTTGTCCTGAGGATGGGTGACGTTTAGTCCCCGAAACGTAGACATTGGTAATAAATTATTTTCGGCCGAATTACCCATTTTCTTCACCTTCCTGTAAATTAGACGGCCTTCCTCCATACGATTAAAACAAAATGGTTAACAAAAAAACATAAATGAAATTCTATAAACTATATGATATCAACATTTATATAGACTATATTTGACATATATATATATAAATATATATATATTTTTTATTATTTATTTTATAATTACCTTCGGAGAAGTAGGAAAATATGCACTCCAGCTTTCTTTCCACTGTCCTTGCATATACAACAATTAACCATTTTTATTAAATGAAATAAATTAAAATAACATAAACAATACAATAATAATAATAAATAATGAAATATATTTTAAAAAGTAAAACGAATTTTAATTTCACTAAACACGTGTTAAATGTACAATGATGTAAAAAATGGAGAATGACTATGGTTTGATCTGCTGAAATGCATGTTCGTTTCAAACGAAGGAAGGGGCTTGGTGGGCGGAGTCAGCGCGCGACGCTAGCGACAGAGGCGGACTGGCGGAACAACTTTTCAGCTGCCAAATCCTTGTGAGTTACAACCCCATGCATAAGATCCACTGGGTTTATAATTCATCTTTAATTATTTTCATTTTTTAAGGTCAGTAATGCATTTAAAATATTTATTTAATTGGTTCAAGATTATTATTTTCTAATAAATAAATAATTCAAAATATTCTGAATTCGTGATTGAACAGGATAACCTTTCTTTGCTAGTCTGTCTTAATTTTATTTTTTCATTTTTTTATTTAATATTTTATTTCTTTTAATCATTTAATATTTATTTTAAAATTAATTCGGTTTCCAAATTATATAAATCAAATAGATTATTCGTTTTATTAACTCATTCACTTTGACAAATAATTTTTCTTTTTTTCCTTTAATTTTTAATTTGCTTAAATAATTATGTGTTTTGTTTAAAATTATTGTTCTTATTTCGTTTATCCCTAGTTTGTAAAATTATTATTTAATGAACTTTTTAAGATTATAATTCCTATAAAGCTTTGGCTTTTGAGGTCAGTTGAAGGGAAAAAACATTTAATAATCAAACTATTTCTATTTCTATCAAGATTAAAATAATTTAATTACATGTTTAGAAGTATTTATATAAATCATTTTTAAATTTTTTTATTTTTAAGATAATATTTTAATCACTCATTATTTCAAATCTTTATAAAATTATTTATTTTTTCATTTTAGATGTGATTGGATCAAAGACTCTTCTTTAACTCACATGTTTGGAGCTCTGAGAGAACATTATCTCACTCAAATATATATATATATAATGGAATTTTATTCTTCAAATGGATAGAAATGAAACATGAACCAAGGTAAGCCTCAATAATTTTTGATTAACAGATATAACAAAATTAAAACACTAATTTTTTTTTTTAAATTAACTCCGGGCGTCAGGGACTAATCTTTTAATATTTATTTTTTATTTTAGATGTGATTTCGACCAAAAGACATCCCTTTCATTTGGAGTTTGTAGAGCACACTATCATATATATATATATATATAATCTTCAAAGAGAGATAAAAAAACTTGAGCTGTTTTAAGCCAGAATGTTTCAAAGAAAATGGAGAGCGATTAAATGTCATTAAACAAGGTAAGCCTTAATAATTTGATTAAAAAAATGAAAAAAACGATTAATTTAAATTAGCTGATAATTAATAATATTTTCTTTTTACTTTTTATTTCAGAATTCCTTCGAAGATTCTTCTTGTCATTGATCCAAGATCAACTCAACGTCATCTCGCTTTGCCATTTGGTCAGTTTATTTTTCTAATATTATTAATAATTAGTGGCTTTATAGCTAGAGTCAAGGAATGACAAAATTCGGGTTCCTCTTTTATTTATTTCTTTATATAAAAGTATTTACAAACTTCAAGTATCCTGGAGCTAAAGAGAAAACTAAAATTCAAGCCAAATTTTATATATCTTGACTCTTGAAATTTTAAATCCAAAAACAAAATTTTTAATTTCTTTATTCTATTAATCTTATTTGAAATTTTTTTTTAAATTTCCTTTACTATAATAATTTTTAAGATTTTATATATAGTGTATATTGATTTAATTTATAGGGAGAAGGGTGGATATTTAAGGTTGAATAGTAAAACATTTTATTTAGCTAACTTTTTTTAAATTCTATTAATTATTAATAATTTTAAATGACATTAACGAGTTGAAATGATTTTTTATTTTTATTTCTATGCAGTAGGATATATATAAATAATTTTAATTCTCATTTATTTGATAATTATATATTTTTTCTTTTATTTCAGAATTCGTTCCAAGAATCTTCTTACCTTTGATGCAAGTTAACTCTCTATCTCCGCGAAGCTGGGGAGTAAAAATGCGCTTTTGTTTTCAATCGCCTTCTGCGCTACTTTGGGACACAGAGAAAAGATCAATGTAGACAAAGGGCAACGTCCAGGATCAAGATGGATCGACCAGTTGGAATGGAATCATTCACGGGCGTTGAATAGAGAGGAATGGCCTCTGACGCATGCGAGGCGTCAATTTGCAAAAAGCGAACAATTCAAGGTGAGCAATTGCTAATGCTATTCTAATCTGGGGAGTTTATATCAATCATATTTAGCCATTTCTCAGAGGATCAAGCTCCCCTATGCGTTTTCTTAAATGATTATTTT
>JAKCPI010030473.1:0-20009 GCA_023213315.1 Euborellia annulipes
CACCTTGTCGCTATTTTTTTTTAAAATAAATCAATGTCAAGGTGTTTAATATAAATGAAATAATATTCTCTCTCTGTAGGTGTATTGCTGAACGTTCACACGCGTGGCTCTGGTCTCTTCGAATGCGGACCTCCAACACGACAAGGAATCATCTGGTTCGAATCTCTCCAATGGATCATTGACATTCTAAATAACGAACGAGGTGGCTTCTTTTTGCCAGGCATCGATATCGGTTAGTGTTAATAACATTTCCGTTTCTAAATTGAGATTATTAACCCAGATCAATTTTTTTTTTTTTTTTTTATTTAATTTGTATGAAATTTCACACAAAAACATAAAGATGGGAAAAAATAATAGAACATAATCTCTCCAATTATATAAACAATAGATGATAACATCTAAGAATATTAATAATTATTATTAAATTGTAATTAAAGAATTTAAAATTAATTAAAAAAAATAAAGTTTTTATTTTTTTTTAAAACACCAAACATAGAGTGTAGAAAGGAACTCTAAATCAGCGTTTTCCAAAATGTGAGGCGCGGACTAGTCTAAGGGGAGGCGCGAATATTGGCCACCAAGATCAATTTTCCAAATGATTGCTAGTTTTATAAATAATAAAATAATTTAGAAGATTCTGGGACGAAAATAATAAATATGAATAAATAAAAAAAATATTTTTATATAAATTTATATTTTTTAGAATTAAAAATGTTTGTTTTTGTATTATTTTATTAAATGTGTGGGGGAGGGGGGCGTCATACGATTAAATATTTTTAAGGGAGGCGTTGTAACATAAAGTTTGGAAACCACTGGTTTAAAGTAAGACTCATTCTAGAAAATTATACTATGTGTAAAACCCAAAAGGCGGATCCAGGGAAGTTTTTCAGGGTTTTAATTTTTTTTTCTGACTAGACGCGAAGCTCGCCGAAGGCGATTGCATTGTTAATTATTTTATTTATTAGGATTGGATAAGGGGTTGAAAAATTGAAAAGAATGTTTTTTAAATTTATTTTAGCTAAATCGAAGCCAAATAAATAGAAAACATTCAAAAAATAGCGTTGATTATTATTTTGATTAGGTAGGGGGTGGGGGATGAAGGGTTGATTATTTAAGAAAGGCCTTGGAATATTCCAAATCACTTGTTGACATTATTTTTCGGCTCTAAATATAGTTAGATTAGAGCAAAAGGTATTTTTTTACTTTTAATAAAAAGGGAATTGTTATTTTCATCTATTTATTCCTATAATAAGAGAGAAGAGACAAGTTTATCTCGTTCAGTCGAGAGCGTGGCCTGCAGGCAGGCGCTGCCTTCTTTTTTGTGTTTAAAGTGAATCAAAGTGAATAATTAATATAGTGTAAGAGTGTAACCCACCCTGACCTCACCGTCAACCAGCACACCCTCTTGAGTGTCTTATTAAAGGTAATTATTATGCATTTTATCGTTGAAAAAAAAAAAATGATAGAAACAAATAATTTGACTGCGAAAAACGATTCTTTTGAATATGAAATTAAATATTTTGTATTTCACTAAGGGTAGAGGGAGAATATAAGCTGTTGAAAGGGGGGAGGGGGGGTGTAGGTGTCATTGAAAAAAATTAGTTTTTATATTTTTCATCTTTTTTCACCACTTATATTCTTTCTATATGGCCTATATTTTTGGCTTAGATCAGATTTTCCTTTAATAATACTTTTACACAGGGGTGGATTAAGGGTTGAAAATTAAAATAAAATAAAAATAAAATAATTATTTATAAATGTATTCAAATTTTTTTGAGAGTAATTTCACGGTGAAGGCTGGCATTTCCTTAAAGGGGGGTGGAGGTATGAACCAGGGGGGTTAATGCCCCATCCCCTATAATGCACAAAGATATTAATGTTTTTTAATACTTTTACTAAAAAATAAGTGCATTCCGTTTGAGTTAAAATTTATATTCAATATTTAACAAATAGCATAGTGGGGTAGAGACATTTTAATGTCATTCTAAAATTTCTTATTACTGGGGGTGGAATTAATTTTTGAGAATTTCGAAACTCGCTTAAACAGATAATAATAACGCTGAGCAACTTAGGAACCCATCGAATCCCTTGCAGAATTTTGTAGGGACTTTTTTCATTAGGTAGAAAAGTAAGATATGATTAGTCCACTTAGAATTTTACTGGGGTGAGTTACCGCATCTTTTTGTATATAGAACTAATCTCAATTAGGATTTGAATTTTTACTACTTTCTCTTACCTATATGTATAAGTTAATATACATATAGATATAGAGAGAAAGTATTGGATTCATGTCAAAAATTCGGTGTCGAGACTTTGATGGATATACACGTTTTGAGGTCCCCTGAATCAAAAAAAAAATGGTTTTCGCGACATGGTCTGTCTGTGAGTCTGTTTGGGTTCACCTTAAATGTTGGGTAAAGCGGTAGGGCCGGTCCCGTTATGGCAAGGCTCTTAAAATTTAATTTTCACTCTATCTGATATTATTAAAATTAAAATCTGACCGACAATGACTGGCTAGTCATAAAATCGTTACTGTTATTATTAATTATTATATAATCACTTATTGGGGAATGAAAAGTTTTTTTTTTTTTTTTTTTACTATGACCTTCATTTTCTCTCTCAATTAATTTATTTCATTATCATAATGCTCTTGCAAATTAATATAACATCACCGATGACGTGCAAATTAATGGCGGTTAATAATAAGTTGAGAAAATGCCGATCATTCATCATCTCATTTGATTGATGAAGGAAATTAATTAATGAACACTTGTTTATTTATGTACCAAGGCTTTTCTGCATAATAGATAGACTTCACTCTTAAGGTATACCCGTAAAATAAAAGATTACTAAACTAAAACACGTTGTTATGTATAAAAGGGAATTTTAACAAAATTATTTTAGAAATTTTTTTTTTTAATTTTATTTAGCTGATGCCTTGCGGATTCTCTTTATTAAAAGATCCCAGCTCCTCCACCATGTTATATTAATTTGGAGGTATATACTCAATGGGGTTTAATAAAAACTAAAATTTATAAGAAAAACAAAATGATTTATTAACGAATTGAAAAAAAATTTTTAAATAGTTTTAATATTATTCCACCAATATATAAAATATTGTTATATAATGTCGGCGGACTTTACATTTTCCCACAAACCCTATCATGCGTTTTTACGACATGAAGAAATAGGACAGGCCGGCCCGTCGCACGGTCTGACTCCTGTTGAAAAAGAGGAAGAAAGAGACAGAAAGACATTTAAAGAACTGAAGGACTGCCTGTCCCAGCTCGGGCAGCTCGTGGTCGCCATCCACATACCCACAAGATGTGGGCCCCTGCGCAAATGGTTATATAATGTATAAAATGTTATAATATTTGAATTTAGGATTGATAATGTTTATTGTTATTTGTAATTTTTTTTATATGTTGGTGGAGTAATATTAAAACTATTTGTGTTCGAAGTAGAGGCTGTGAGATGTATAAATGGATAATTATGGGCAGGAGCAGCCAATAAATGGATCTTACGATTGAAATACAATTGCACAGAGTTAGTTAAAGATAACATTGACTAACTCTGTCCATTTGTATTTCAATCGTAAGATCAAGATTTATTGCTTTCATTTTGGAAAATATTTTAATTTTTGTTTGATAATTTTGTACAATCAATTTTTGTATATATACAAAAATGTTAATGTTATATGTATGTTTCTGAAGATGGTTCTTAAATAAAAGGAACCGAAACGTCTCCGGTGTTTGAATCTGCATACAGAGACCATTTATTGGCTGCTCCTGCCCATAATTATCCATTTATACATCTCACAGCCTCTACTTCGAACACAAATAGTTTTAATATTACGTCAATTTGTGCTAGTTGGCGTTTTGCGGGTGGCGTTTTATTCAGGGACTGAACAAAATATTATAACATTTTATACATTATATAACAATTTGCTCAGGGGCCCACATCTTGTGGGTATGTGGATGGCGACCACGAGTTGCCCGAGCTGGGACAGGCAGTCCTTCAGTTCTTTAAATGTCTGTCTCTTTCTTCCTCTTTTCAACAGGCGTCAGACCGTGCGACGGGCCGGCCTGTCCTATTTCTTCATGTCGTAAAAACGCATGATAGGGTTTGTGGGAAAATGTAAAGTCCGCCGACATTATATAACAATATTTTATATATTGGTGGAATAATATTAAAACTATTTAAAAATTTTTTTTTCAATTCGTTAATAAATCATTTTGTTTTTCTTATAAATTTTACTTTTTATTAAACCCCATTGAGTATATACCCTCAAATTAATAAAATAACGTATTTAAGAGAAGTTAAAATTTATAAATACTTTTTTCGGCTTATTTCGTTTCAAAATTCCAACGGGAACCAAGGGCGGATCCAGAGGTGTTTCTCGGGGGGGGGGTAATCTGGTGTGACACGTCGCACAGCACACTATTTTTTTTTAATTTCGGTAATTTAAAAGCGCATTCAATACTTGTTTGCCAGAATATAAATACACATCAAATTTTTAAGTATTAATTTTAACAATTTTACATTAAAAATAAATTTTTTTCGAATCTCGGGGGGGGGGTAATTACCCCCTTTACCCCCCTCCCCCTTGTATCCGCCCTTGACGGGAACTTGGTCAAACAGAGCGTGATAGACGGACACCCCGCAATTATTAGGTCTATATATAGATTAATAAGAACTGACGTCATTTTCTTTATTTTTGAAGAGCTTAAAGAATATTTATTTCTTTGCTTATGTATTTCTTTATGAAAAAGAAAAAAATAATCTCAATGTTCAAGGAACGTTGTTTTTTTTTTTTTTATCAAATAAAAAATGAATTATGTATTGCAATAATGTAGCAATTTATTTTCCCACTCTACGCCACCTACGCGTGTCCATCCCACAACAATTATATAAGAAATTTTATTATCGTCCCTGAGAGATACATACGTACACCTATACCTATGGATAACCGGTCAGTGAAATTTATTAACTGATGTGGGATCATATAGACTTGCATACATGGAAAGTGGACATTGGCACGCGTCAGGATGACCTCTGACTTGGAGAGGCCACTCGGGTCAGCTACCGTAATTATTACCTGACACTCTCTAATAATCTCCACAAATTATTTACTTATTTTAGAAAAAAAAAGTGAAAATAAATGAAAATGAAATTATTCTAATTCAGTTCATTTATTTATTTATTTATTTTTTTTTAACACATTCACACACACATTCACACAGTCTTTTCGGCAACTTAGACCATTTAAGACTTAACGATATTACATCTATTTGGAGTCCAAGCGTAACTAGCCTTTGAGTTCGGAGGGGACGAAGCTCAACTGGGGCGCCATTTTTCGTTCGGCCTTTTTTTACTTTCTCGTACCCTATATTTTTTAATGTAATCGAATCTGGTTCGATCTTTTTTTTTGTATATTTTCTCCGGATTTGTGATATAAAATGAATTTATTATGAAATTTCAAAAAAAAAGCGGGATATTTTGGGAAAAAGTCGGAAAGCTGGATACGAGAGAAGCGCCAAAAGCTTGGGGCGGGGGGGGGGCGAGCGCACCTCTTCGCCCCCACCTGGATATGCTACTGATTCTTATTTAAGCCATTTGGTATAAAATTGTAAATAAAATCTTCGGACTACCTGGGGTTCGAACCCGCGACCCTCGGTATAGAAAGATAGCACGCTAACCCCTACACCAAGCCTGAGAGCCTAGTTTTTATTTGAAATTAAAATAACCTGACCAAATTAATAAAAGAATAATCAAAAAAAATTCTTAAAAGAGAACTGGATTTGCACGAGAAATTGATCGAACCTCCAGATTAAAATCGATCGAAAAAATTCTGTTTATTTGTAGAAATTTTTAATATACTAGCCGGGGGGCTTCGCCCCTCTGGGCCGCCCTCAGCTGGTTCGGGTTTGCCTGCGGCGGACCCTCGCCTTTTCTTTTTTTTTTTTTTTTAACCTTCACACTTTTTTCTCATTCACACTCACACTCACACACACATTCACACAGTCTTTTCGGCAACTTAGGCCATTTAAGACTTTGACGATAATCGTTGTAATGAATATATGTATTGGTGGTCCAGGCATTTGGCATCCAAATGGTTTAAATAAAATCATCGGACTGCCTGGGGTCCAAACCCCCGACCTTTGGTATACAAGGCAGGCGCGCTACCAACCATGCCAAGCCCGGGGGCTCTATATATATTTTTTTTTCATTTATTTTTCGGGGGCCCTATATTAAAATTCAAGATATAAAATTTATAAATTGGAACCGATACAGTTAAGAAATTTCAATCGTATCAAAAGATGCTTCTCAATATATCCACCTGGCTGCCCCTATCTTCAACACATGGGAAAATATTTTGTTACCATGGTGACCCCTTAAAATTTAAATACGCGACATGTGCTTTAAAGTAAAGTAGAGCATTTAATGTTTTCACGTTTTTAATATTATTATTATTCATATTATTTTTTTTTTTCAAACAGTAGGCCTACATATCTGAGTTTATTGGAATTTAATTCAATATTTATTTATTATTCAAAAAAAAAAAAAAAAAATTGTGTCTTGTTCACCTTAATATGTGATTCATATTATATCTTTCAAGTGATCATAAAATTCTCGTGTCTATAAATTACGCTTTATAAATTTTTCCAGCACCTCCTGTGGTGAATTTAAATGTCAAGAATATCAAATAGCAAAAAAAAAAAAAAATCTGGTGTGACTGGCGCACAGCACACAACTTTCTCTTACCCTTCGGTAAGAGAAAGTTGGGCACTGTGCTGGTCACACCAGATTTTTTGTGTCGAGATATATTTAGTTTCCGATAGCACCTTAGTTTCAAACTTGCATTTTAAATGTTGACTGCTTCAAATAAACTATGGTTATTTTTCAAAATTTTAATCTCATATTTGGACATTTTATACACAATATAGAATCGTAAATAAATACAAAATTTCATAAGAATTGGAAAAAAAAATTTTAAATGCGTAAAAAGTTCCAAAGGGGACCCCCTTTTGAATCGAAATTAACATACCATGGGGAACATAAACATTTGCACCCTGAGCCATTTGAAAGACGCCTACTGTTAGGCAGCCCAATTGACTCACCACTACATATGCAGTGTCTGTGTGAATTTACCTGAGGTAGGGTTCTGAGGGTCTTTTAGGATAGACCATAAACCACCTCTTTTCAGCAATATAGCGTAGCCTTTTTTTTTATCTCAATATTTAAACTTTTTTTTTAATTTCATCTTGTTATTTGGAAAAAAATTAACTTATTTCAAATTTTGAACGAAACTTGCACCCTGAGCCATTTGAAAGACGCCTACTATCCCAATTTTTTAATAAAATTTCTCCGATATCTATAGACCTTTACAATAATATCTCGGGCGTTAAAATATTCTTATTAAGAAAAAAATCTGGTGTGACTGATCGCACAGCACACAACACTCTCTTTAAGAAAATTTTTTCAAATATTTTTTTTAGGGTATTTATAAATCGTTTTTTTTTTTTATTTTTTTTTTTAGCTAGAGTAAATTATCAATATTTTACTTTCTCTTACCCTATATGAAATTTAATTTGTATTATATATCTTAAATATCTAGTCATGGCTTGGGTCCTATTGGGGGAGGTTTGAACCCCCCTCCCCCGCTAGGTCTATGAGACAAAATAATATGAACACCGGACATATAGAAAATATTTATTTATTAATAATGTGTTGAGCCACCATTTGCTTGTAGAAATTTTTACAGGTTATTTGGGGGTACTCTAGGATCTATCCAAAGTTTTTGACCTCGAGGACCCTGTACTAACTTGGGGGGAGTGGGAGAGGGGGTTGCAAAAACCTCAAAATTTTAGAACTTTTTCATTTTTTATTTTGTTTTCTATCTCATAAACTAAGCATATTTTGTGCACCAGAATACAATACAAAGTTGTAGAGCATTAAATTTGCTAAAACTTCGTTATTAAAACGCGTATTTCGACCCAATATTAACCGAGATACGGTCGATCAAAGTTTCTATTTGTTTTACATTTCGAGGAACTTGGTCTAACTTTAATCGGCCGTATCTCGGTTAATATTGGGTCTAAATATTCGATTTATTAATCTTAGCAAATTTAATGCTCTACAACTTTATTATGTATTAAAATTCACAAAATATGTTTAGTTTCCGAGATATAAGCGAAAAACTGAAAAAAGTCCAAAGTATCTCGAAATGAAAAAAAGAAACTTTGATCAGCCGAATCTCGGTTAATATTTGGTCTGAAAATTCGTTTTATCATCCAAATTTTATACTCTTTCTAATTTATTATGGGGGGAGTGCACAAAATATGCTTAGTTTGAGAGATATAAGCGAGATACTGAAAAAAGTACACACATTTTGAGTTTTTTTTTGTTTTTCTCCAACCCCTGTAGGCCCTTCGAATTAAACAAAAGCAAACATTAAAAGCTAAAAATTGAATTTAAGTTTTTTTTTCGGTGTCTAGAAGAGGAATTCGCAAATTCTTTATTTAAAATTTATTTATTGTCCAAAGGGATGGTTTATGGTCTATCCTAAAAGACCCTCAGAACCCTAACGCAGGTAAATTCACACAGACAGTGCATATGTAGTGGTGAGTCAATTGGGCTGCCTAACAGTAGGCGTCTTTCAAATGGCTCAGGGTGCAAATGTTTATGTTCCCCATGGTACAAATCCCTATAGGAAATTAACATTATTTCTATGCGAAGATAAGGTGGAAAGGGAATTTAAAAAGAGTAGAGAGAGACGATAATGTTTGCAAGTGAGAGAGAGAGAGAGACATATATGTTTTCTTTGAAACAATTAAAGACACAAATAAAATAAAAATAAATGGGAATTTAAATAATAATTGATTTTTAATCTAATAAAAAGAAAAAGATTTAAATTCCGTTACCATGGCAACCATTTCTATCTTTCCTATGAAGAACAAGAGTAAAGTGGTCTTCAGAAGATTTCAACGGCAAAATGAGAATATACATTTTAAAGAGCATCTAAAAAATAGTTCATTTATGAATTTTAAAAAAAATCCTTGGAGGGAATTTTGAGAAAATCGAAAAAAACTGAAAAAGTACATCAGTAAAGTACTAGTACTTTTTGGCCGATTTTGTTCACAAGCTTATTTTGAGATTCTTCAAAGGTACCTAAGTTAAATATAAAATTTCAATCCGCTAGCTCAACTCCTTCATGCTAAAAATCTGTCCACACACACAGACACACACATAAACACACACACACACACACACACATACATACACACAGACCAATTTGCGGGACCCACTTTTTTGGACTCAGGGGACCTCAAAACATGTATATCCATCAAAATCTCGACATCGAATTTTTGACATGATCGCAATACTTTCTCTCTCTATATATATTAACATATATAGAGGTAAGAGAAAGTAAAATGATGTCAGTCAGTGAATCTGGAGCATATTTTGATTTCATTTTAATAAGATTTAATTAACTTGTCAGCGAAGAAAAATAAATATCATCGTCGTTTAACGAAAAAAAAAAATTCTTTATAGCTTTGATCTGAATACAAAAATTCTCTCTATGTTTATTTGAATTAATTTTTGTAAGCCACTTTTAGGGTTTGGACACCGGTGGAAACCGAAACCGGTAAACCGGTTTTTTGGCTAAATTTCAAAAACCGAGAAACCGAGTTTTTCCCGAAAAACCGAATTCGGTTTTTCTTTTTAAATTTTTTCTTCAGTAATACTTGTATTCAAATAATAAATTAATATATAATAAATATAATATAATAATAAAAGTTTTTTTTTAAAATAACAGTGAATGCTTTTATCTATTTAAAATTGATAAAATGAGTAACATTTTTATAATCGGCTGTGATTTAAATATAAAAAAATTATCAATAAAAATAAAATTATAAAGAATTATTTGTTTAAATAGATCGAAATGTTAAAATTTTTTCGCATTCAAGGCTTTGCTCTCATGCTCTCTTGTGGGTAATGATAATTTAAATATACATACGACCAAATACACATGTACTGTATTATAACTAATTTGACTACATCTGTTTTATATGTTAATAATATAAAATATACTGTGAGTATATAATTGTACTATTATGACCATTTATTAACAAAACAATTATTTAATGAATGTATGTATATATTTCTAGCTTGGAGGGCTGAAGATGGCTTTGTTAATCATAGCCGAAACGTTCCAAATAAACAGTGTTAACTAAAACAGATGCTTTTTATTATTGGCTGCATCCTCTTTTTGTATCATTAATCCAATTATATAACAGCCACAATTCGTTATAAAAATAATAAATTAGCCCGTGACCCATGGCTCAGATAGAAGACATTAGCTTCTAGTGTCTTGGGGTTTCGGGTTCGCTTCCCGTCCCAAGTGAGAAAAATTTATTTCATTTGAATTGCCTAACAATCATTTGAATTAAATACAGATGGGATCTAAATGGCCTTAGATCCGAATTTTCCACTACTTAAATAATCTATATAAAATAATAGCGGAGTGTCTGTCTTGCTCTGTTTGTCCAACTTTCCGTTGAAATGATGAAATTTTGCAGTCTTATAGAGGTCGTCATGGAGATTCCAGGAAAAATACTCGGGTCTCGAAATTCCTACAATTTTTTGAGTTGAAAAAAAAACATTCACACTTTTTTCATTTACATTCACAGTCTTTTCGGCAACTTAGGCCATATAAGATATATCGAACTGCCTGGAGCCCGAACCCGCGACGTTCGGCATAGAAGGTAGGCACGCTACCAACTACACCAAGCCCGGGGACAATTTTTTGAGTTATTAATTCCTAAAGTTACGATTTCACCCATAGAAAATGTATGGAGAAATATATATAAGCTTATGTATTTTTTGTATTCTATGAATGTAAACAAATCCTCAAGCAGGAACTGGATTGAAATAGTAGTAATAATAATTTTCTTGGGTTCGGATCGCAGGTAGTTTGGTTATATTTAAGCCATTTGCATAGCAAATAGCTAAAATAAGAATGTCTGGACCTCCATTAATAACGGTTATCGTTTAAGATGTTGACAAAAAACCGGTTTAAAACCGGTTTACCGGTTTTCCGCTTTGTAAAAAACCGAAAAACCGGTTTTCAAAATTTTCCGGTTTTTTCCAAACCCTAGCCACTTTTGTATTCAAATATGCATTTGAATTGAAATTTGATTTTTTTTTTTGGTGTGCGGTATTTTTTTTAAACTGAGTGCCTTTAAGCCTTTAAGCAAATGACTTCACGCCCCCTCCCCCACTCCGGTAACGTTCTTCTATCCTCAGAGCCGGCTGGTTGTAATGTGTGTAATTGTAACAGATATAAAACTAAGCATCAGTGATCTGCAAAGAAATTATTAAAAAGATTATTGAGGATAGTCTAGACCTGGAGGAAAAACTTTAGAGGTGTTGGTTTAAATAAAATAAAAATGGCTGCGCAGGATTTTTTACTTTCTCTTACCTATATACAGGGCCGTGCCTAGGTTATTTAGCGCCCGGGGCAAGTTAGTCCTTTAGCGCCCTTTGTATATATTTTTTACATTGTCACAATAATGTTCCCCGTCCGGAAAAATGTTTTACCTTTTTTTAGAGACGCTAAATTTTTTCCGCCCCCGGGACCGAAATTTTTTCCCGTGTGGCGCCCCCGGAACTACAATTTTTTTCCGCCCGTAAAAATATTTTACCTTTTTTTTAGAGACGCTAAATTTTTGCCTTCCGCGGAACCAAAATTTTTCTGCACTTGCGCCCCTTCAAAATTTGCGCCCTGGGCAAAGGCCCCGGTCGCCCCCCCCTAAGCACGGCCCTGCCTATATATGTAATATATATAGAGAAAAAGTATATTAATATACCGCGTGGACCGAAGATTGTAGGGTTTTTAACGGGAAATTTTTAACGTTTCTTGATGGTGCATGATGAGGGACCTTTTGGGCTACAAATTTAAAATATTTTTTTAAATTGACTTTGCAGCAAAAAATTTGAATGTAATATTAAATTATAGGTCCTGAGGATGATGAATGCATCGAAACTGATACTGTTGACCAATAATAACTAAATTTAAAATAGAAACAACGTTTTTATAATTTTTTTTTTTTTTTTGACCAACCATCCGTCTACGGCGAAGAAGCTGCAAAGTCAATTTAATTGATAAAAATCTCGTCTGAATCAGCATATGAATAAAATATTTTTGTTCTAATTCCACCTCATATACAGGGTGGTCCATATCAAAGTTATGTTTTTTTTTTTTTTTAATGGAACGCCCTGTATATCATTGGATATTTGGATTCTACGGTCAATTTAAGAGAAAGTAAAAAAAAATCAACCAAAATTAACGTTTATGCAATTATTCAAATAGAAAAAGTAAATAAATTTATATCAAAAAGTTCATTAAAAAAAAAGAGATGAAGAATAATTGAAAATAATGTATTTTTTTTTTTTTTTTTAATTTTGAAAGAGAAAAACTCCCAGTACGTGAGTTTAATCAAAAACATGACTCACGTAAGAAGAGGAATAGAATTAACGTTCCTTTTATATTTATTATTATTATATTATAATATTTAGTAGAAAGCTCTTAAATAATTGGTAAATTAATAATAATTAACTGATAAATACATGTGAAATCTTTTCTAGGCAAATGAAATTGCAAAACTTTCCAGTTTATAAACCCTTAAATGTATTTACATTTGGATAATGGGGTGTCAATCAAGGTTAGAATGAATGGGAAAATAACGTTTCTTTCCTTTTATTCTAGCCTTGGGTGCCACCCACCCAAAGACATCGCTTCAATCATACTGTTGTTGACACAGGAAATCTTTTCTTTTTAACTTTACCCACTAAACTAAGGTTAGAAAGTGAATTCATTTGTTAGAACTAACTTATAACAAAAGCCCAGATTTATATGCGGATATATGGAAAATTGTTTTAATATGCAGAAAAAAAGTCATAAGCCACCATTTTGTCATTTTTGAGATATTCATACGATTGTATTTTTTAAGGGGGTTCAGGAGCGATGTCTAAACGTACTTTAAAAACAACTAGACTCTTATAAGGAATTTTTCAATGCGTTTTTTTTTTAATGAATTAAATTCATAAGAGATTATTGGAAGCTATAATTAGTTTAATGACTCATTAAAAAATTATCGTAATTAATATTTTTGTTATCAAGCAAATACAAAAAAAACAATCTGTCCCAATAATCTTTAATTTTTTTAAATTTAAAAATGAATTTATTGTTATTATTAATCACATATTAATTAAGAAATTTTTAAAATAAGCTTAGATGATTTATTTAAAAACCAACTGTCAAATTAGTTCAGCATTCTTGCAATAGATGGCAGGCTAGTCAAACAGACGATCGCCAAATGACCAATATTTATATATTTGTATGCTTTTATAAAAGATACATAATATATAATAACATTTATAAAGTATTTATTGTCAAAAGATCAATGAAAATCAACCAAATGCATTAAATATTATTAGCTACCATTCCGAGATCTCTTGGCAAATTTTTGAATTACTTGATTTTTTGGACATTCTTGTAAGAGAAAGTTGTGTGCTATGCGCCAGTCACACCAGATTTTTTACATTTTTCTCTGTCATTTATTTCTTTAACTTTCACCCTCCGGCTTTTGAAATAACCTGTTTTTAAATTTAAAAATCTGGTGTGACTGGCGCACAGCACACAACTTTCTCTTACCTTCGGTAATCGAAAGTTGTGTACTGTGCTTGTCACACCAGATTTTTTGTGTCGACATAGATTTAGTTCCCGGCAGTAAGGAATATTTGAATTCAGATGTAAAATTTATAAGTATGGGAAAATATTTATATTTTGTTACCATGGCAACCATTTCTCCTATCTTTCCTATGAAACACAAGAGTAAAGTGTGCTTCAAACAATTTTGAGGGCAAAACGAGAATATACATTTGAAAGAGCATCTAAAAAATAATTGATTTTTGAATTTTAATCAAAATCGTTAGAGCGAATTTTGAGAAAATCGAAAAAAACTGAAAAAGTACATCAGTAAAGTACTAGTACTCTTTGGCCGATTTTGATTAAAAGCTTATTTTTCCGGTCCCGGGGGGTGTTTAACTTAAATATAAAATTTCAACCTCCTAGCTCAATTCCTTCATGCTTAAAATTGAACACACACACACACCCACCCACACACCCACCCACCCACACACACACACACAGACAGACCATGTCGCGAAAACCACTTTTTTGGATTCAGGGGACCTCAAAACGTGAAGATCCATCAAAATCTCGACATCGAATTTTTGACATGAATCCAATACTTTCTCTCTATATATATATTACATATATACATAGGTAAGAGAAAGTAAAAAACAAAAACATTCTATTTAATTTCCAATAACAGTAAAAAATGAAATATATCTACCTCTAGCCATACATCTTCGAATTCTTTTGAGAGAAGACAAAGTTTTATTTTTTTTTTCTTTTTTACAGGATGGAATAAATTTATTCTTTTCACTTTATCAATCAATTCTCTAATTTTGTACCAATTTATATGTATTATTAATTTTTATGCTGATAGGAGGGTTCTTTGTAAAATCAAAAAAATCCGGTATGACTGGCCGCACCACACATTCTGTGCTTGTCACACCAAATTTTTTGTGTCGACATATATTTAAATTCCTCCAATTTATTGAAATTCAAAATTCAAAGTCTTCATAACATTTAAAGAGCAAAATGAAAATATACATTTTAAAGACCATCTAAAAAATAATTGATTTATGAATTTTAATCAAAATCGTTGAGGCGAATTTTGAGAAAATCGAAAAAAACTGAAAAACAACATCAGTAAAGTACTAGTAGTTTTTGGCCAGTTTTGTTCAAAAACTTTTTGTTACATGCTAAGAGAGTATCCAACCTAAATATAAAATTTCAACTGCGTAGCTCATTTTATTCTTGAGATACTTTGTTTACGGACACGCAGACACACAGAGAGACAGAACATGTCTCGGAAACCACTTTTTTGGATTTAGAGAACCTCAAAACGTGTATATCCATCAAAATTTCGACATCGAATTTGACTTGAAACAATACACTCACTCATAGGTAAGAGAAAGTAAAAATGTGAATTTTTCTTAAGCAATAAATGATAAATTCCACTATTTTTCCTAATTTCATTCAAAGTACTCATCCCTTTCTAATAATTTGTTGATTAAAAGTTCAAACACAATATGAATACTATCTCAAATACAGATACAGATATCCCTGATTTATAGGCATTTAAATGAACATATTAAGAAAGAATTTGCATAACTACAAGGCGTTCTTGATTAGTGGCGCCTCATGTGTTGATAATCTAAAACATCTTCTCTGCTTGGTGGAGGGCAAATTCAATCTCCTCGCCTCTATCATTTTTACTTCTTCTTGCCTATAACAATTTCGATTAAAATTCATAAATTTTTATATCCTCTTTGAAATATATATTCTCATTTTGCTCTCAAAATTGTATGAAACAAACTTTACTCTTGTATTTCATAGGAAAGATCGGCGGTCAAAATATAAATATTTTTTTTATGTTTATAAAATTTTACATCTTGAATTCTAATGTACTGAACTGCCAGAAACTAAATATATGCTATGTCGACACAAAAAATCTGGCAAGCACAGAACATAACTTTCAATTACCGAGCGCAAAGAGAAAGTTGTGTGCTCTGACCACTCACACCAGATTTTTATTTTATCTGACAACACCATTATTCAAGGATATAGTATTTTGTATATTCTTGAGCTCCGGTAATTGACCAAATAATGAGACAAAAACTCATCAATCTTAATTAGAATAATCCAAAAACAAAAACAACAGATCAAATGAATGGCGCCATTTAAAAACGCGATTGCCTTCACGACGATCAAGCAGCCAAATATCCGTTCCTCACTTCAAGACAAAATTTGTTCAAAGAATAAAAATAAAATCAGGAATATAAAAATATATCACTTGGCGTCTCTTTCATCAAACATATCAAATTATTTTCTGTTACTTCTTAAATAATAATTGACAAAGCCAGTAAAGGTCAGTATTTTTTTTATAAAAATATTAAACTTAACCAAAAACCTTATTAAAAATAAATACTTATTGATTAGTTTGTTGAGACTAGTACTTTTTGGCCAGTTTTGCTCAAAAGCTTCGTGTCACGTGATATTCAACTTATATATAAAATGTCAACCTCCTAAATGGGCATGTGTCACAACCCTTAGAACTATAAATGTAAATATTTGGGCCATCCTTGCCGAAATATTTGCTGGAACCTGCTTTTCTATCTCCCGACCTGTTTTATTTTAAGTGTTTTATTTTGGTAAAAATTAATAACCTGACATCTTATAATCTGATTAATCATTATAAGATATCATTATATTTAACACTGCTTCCTTTTTTGTATGTTTCAAGAAAAATGTTTAGACTTTTATCTTTAATTACTTTCCATTTTGGTTTTATAATTTAATTTAGAATTCTTTTTCAAGCTATAAAATTCAAAATGTCTAAACAAATTTATTTTATTTCATTTCCTAAAAAGAAAAAAAAATTCCTTTTGCATGTTAGTTGGCCATGTTATAAATTAACCATTTAATTTTCCCATTCTCGTTAATTTTTTTTGTTTATCAAGGTGCAAGAATCTTTGATAGCTGTGGACGGAGACGTGAAGCGACAGCCCAGCTGAATGAATTCTATCCACAATTAAGAGGATCTCATAACGGTGAGGATGACGGAACCGGAGGAGCAGAAAGAAGTCATAAGTCTTTTCAATTGGGTCTACTTGACGGGATCGGTTTGTCCCTCGATCCGGACATTGCCGATACTCTGCATCGAGCTGCGATACCAACCATACGACTCAACTCTGATTTGATGATCATACCAACAGAAGAACGTGCCAAGGTGACATATTATAAGATAAGATTTGGAAAATTGTGGTTTTCTTGATGTCCGATTTCCATATTTTAATAATCTTGTACATCCTCAAAGTCAAATAAACCATACAGAAATGGAAGATCTAAAAAACTGAACTTATAAATAACTAAACATAATATTTACAGGAATTTTGGAACAATAGTGTGAATTAAAAATTGAAAGTTTAAAAAAAAATCCGACAAAAAATCTGGTGTGACTGGCCGCTCAACAAACTTTCTCTTACATCCGCTAATTGAAAGTTGTGTTCTGTGCTTGTCACACCAGATTTTTTGTTGCACGATATATATATTAATAGGTAAATAAAAGAATAGCAGCTAAAATTATTTCATATATTGACCCACTAGGCTCTGAGGATGGTCTTGACCAAGACCGAAACGTCAGCCTAGTGGGTCAATAAATGAAATAATTTTAGCTGCTATTCTTTTATTTACCTATTAACGATTATCCAGCTATAAAATCCGCATTTGTAAGAGATATATATATATTTTTAAATTTAATTTAAGGCCTTTTCGGCATCGTAGGCCATTTAGACCCCGTTCAATTTATTTAAAATGATTGGTATCCAATACAATTTAAATTAATTTTGTGGCTAAAGCCAATTTTGGACGGTTTTAACCACTGCCCTGGTCAAAATCTAAAAAAGTGGTTTTTTTTAACCACGCTGGATATTTCTGGGTTAGAGGTGGGGCGGATAATGGAGGTAATGTTGATTTATTTGAGAATTTCAATTGATAATAATGAATTGGTCTAGCTTTTGTTTCTAGACCAATTTGTTAACTTAAAACTAGCCCTCGGGCTTGGTGTAGTGGCTAGCGTACTGGCCCTCTATACCAAGGGTCGCGGGTTCGGATCCCAGGCATTTGGATACGAAATGGCTGGACCTCCAATAAATATATATTAATCGTTTAAGTCTTAAATGGCCTAAGTTGCTGAAAAGACTGGGTGTAAGTGAGTGAGTGGGAAAAAAAAAATTATTTCTTTTTTCATTTATTTGCTTTACTTCCAAAAAAAAAACTCTCTTTGTTAAATATTAATAAATATGATTTTCTTCCAGGCTCTGGTGGCGATGTCTCGTCGTCTAGACTGGTCCAGAGTGGCCATCGTCCATGGATCAGATCAATATAGCGCTCAATTGATTAGAGATTTAAGTGAAGCGCTGAATCAAACACACGATATTTGTGTTGTCGCCGTTGAACAATTCGAGGTATTATCATCTCTACTCCCACTTAATTCCTTTTACTGTTCACTATTTATATAGGGTGCCCGGAAATAACAGGTACCTAGAACAGGAGATGATTCTACATGCAAAAATAAGACTTTTTTTCCTATAAACTTAATATGCCCAGACGCTTCGTTTTCAAGATACAGGGGTCAAAGTTGAATTTTTTTTTTGTTTTTTGCTAATATCTCGAGAACTGTTTGAGATACAATGTTTAGCTTCTGTACACGATTTATGTTCATTATTCCGCATGTTTTATGTGTAAAGTAAAACACGCTAAACATTGTATCTCAAACAGTGTCGAGCTATTAGCAAAAAACAAAAAAAAATTCAACTTTGACCCCTTGTATCTTGAAAACGAATCGTTTGGACATATTAAGTTTATGGGAAAAAAAAGTCTTATTTTTTCATGTACTGTAGATTCATCATCTCTTTTTTAGGTATACCTGTTATTTCCGGGCACCCTGTATAATAGGCGTTGACGATGGTTACTTGAATCGACAAAAAAATAAAAATTTCATATACTTTTATGCCATATTTTTTCTTCGATCTCATCAAAATTATATTAAATCAAATTTGTCTTCCAAACATATGATAAATTGTTATATTGGCTGTGAGTATTAACTATAATTGCGTGGAATGGAGTCAACCAAGGAAAATAAAAAACAAATTTATTCTGTCGATATTTCGAGCGCCCGTTACCCTCTTCCTCGGGACAGTATACGTGTCAAATAAATTTTAATAATGTCAACGAACTATCTTGTCACTACCATCTGTAATATTTGACACTTATACTATCCCGAGGAAGAGTGCTACGGGCGCTCGAAACGTCGACAGAATAAATTTGTTTTTTATTTTCCTTGCCTGACTCCATTCCACGCAATTATAGTTCAAACATATGCTTTCTTTCATTACAAAGATTTTATCGGATAGAATTAACACAATTTCTACAATCACTAAATTAGCTATCTTCTAAATTAATTCTTTATTTTTAACTTTTTAATCCTAAATTTTATCTTTTATCTCTGCCCTCAGGCTTGGTATAGAGGTTAGCGTGCTAATCCCGTACACCAAAAGTCGCGGGTTCGGACCCCGGAAGTCCGATGATTTTATTTAAGCCATTTGGATACCAAATGGCTTAAATAAGAATGCCTGGACCCCAATATAGACAAATTCATAAATAACGGTTATCGTCAAAGTCTTAAATGGCCTAAGTTGCCGAAAAGACTGTGTGAATGTGAGTGTGAATGAGAAAAAAGTGTGAGTGTTTAAAAAAAAAATCTTTTATCTCCATAAAATTTTACACTTTCAATCTTGTAATCTATATTGGATTGGTAACTAAGTAATTGCCGATTTTTTTATATAAACAAAACGAATGAAATGAAATGATTTCCGTCAAAAATAATTTGATTGTTGTTTGCGATTACTTAATTTTTTTCTTTTTTTGTTGTTCACAGCTAGCGGAAGCTCGTGCCTCGTCAGTTGCCCATCTTCTCTCACGTGCTCGACTCGCTCGTGTTCCCGTAATCGTTGCAATGCATTTGAGCTCTTTCCGATCGTTCCTTGATGGTGTACGAAGTCGATTGGAACCCTTAGGCACTCGGAGGTCACCAACAGGTCACATTTCGCCGTTACGATTACTCTTCCCTGATTTGATCAGCCATCGGGAGGCTGGTCTTTTCGGTCCAGAGGAGATTGCCATCTATTCACTTATGTACACCTTTAATCATATGCACTCACTTGAACAGTTCTGGCATGCTAAAATTTCCAATAACACACAGGTAAATACAAATAAATTATCTCATTTGTCTGTCTGTCTGTCAAACTTG
>JAKCPI010030474.1:0-69531 GCA_023213315.1 Euborellia annulipes
TAAAATAAATAAGAATTTTTTTAAAACCATTTAAGGTCATTTTCGGCATCTGAGGCCATTTAGACCCAGTCCCTATTTATTTAAATCCAATTAAATTGAAAAAAAAATTTTGCCTCTGACTGGATTCGAACCCTTGACCTTTAGCACCAGAAGAGCCCTAGGTCAAGAGCGGGAAATTTTAAATTAAAATTAGAAAAGCACTAAAATGGGGGCTAAAAATAAATTAAATTTTAATATATTAATTGATTTAGATTTATCTGGACCGCGCTATTAAATTTAAAAAACGCTAATCACACACAGCTATTGGTATGACTATAAAAATCTTGATATATTAACAACACATTATTATTATTATATACAAAATTTCTTCAAGAAATGGAAAAAAAAAATTCGATTTCTTCATTTAAAGATCATCCGGTTTGTAAGTATTCTAATAAAATTATACAAAATTTCTATATTATGATTATTTCCACCTTCAAACTATAGTTTTATAATAAATAAATTCTATGGCTAATAAATTATTTTTATTATTATAAATTTGATTGTGAAATTTTTATAGAAAATGAGACAAAAGATTTTTTTTTTTTTATTTTTAAAGAAATGAATTTTTTTCTAATAAAAAATACAAATATTTTTTTTTTTTTTTAAGAAAAGGATTGATTTTTCTTTTGTCTCATTTTGGCTTATCCAAAAACATGACTAAAATTCACCCTTTTAGTGCCAAGCTATAAAATAATAATAAAAAAAGGCAAAGCAACCCCTGATTGTATTTGATTTTAGCGGGTCAATTTTTTTTTTTTTGGGGTGGGTTATCAAATAGTTGGGGTAAAGGCACTAAAAGGGATTTATATTTAAATTGTACTATCATCTATCGAGGTCCAAAATTAGGCAGTGGTTTGTTTGAAATAGATTGTAATTTGCAGGAGTTAGGAGGAAAAAAATTGATCTCTTTATATAGAGAGAAATAGAGAGAGAGAAAGGTTATTATATATATTTAGTGTGCGTTGCAAACGAGGCCTGGGAGGGGAAAGCAAATTCCGTCCCAAAATTATCCTCGCATAGGGAAGTCGCCAAAAACATTTTCTTCGATATCAAATTATAACAATCTTAGGTTATAAAATATAAAGACAACTCGAGTTCAAATCTACTTCATAGCAAAATATTATCCAACTATTTGAGAGATGCCTCCTCCTGAGGAAGGAAAGTTTTATTCCCATGAAAGTTACTCCCTAGGGGGAGGTCTGACACTAATGATTGAAGAAAGAGATACAAAAAAATCATAAATATGTAGAGCAAAATAGGATATGCAGCCAGTGAATTATTTTCGGAAACGCATCCCTTCAACCTCAGGACCTACGATTATCGAAATTTTTGGAACGAAGTTTTTTAACGCGCCTTACGCAGGGTAAATTGGGAGAAAATGTAACGTAACAAAAACGCGTTCCTAACAAAAATGCATTCCCAGCGCCCGAGCGAAGGCGGAGGAAGGCGAGATTAGCCGAAGTCTTGGCGAGGCCACGCCCACCTCTCCTTCTCTTTATTTCCTTCTATCTACGCCGAAGGCGAGCAAGAGGTTCCACCCGACGCAGTTCCCTGGCCTTCGACGGGCTTTCCGTCTATTTAAATAATATTCATATTAAATTATATTCTGAGTTGAAAAAAGCCGTGAGGAACTTCGTTCCTGCCGGGGGTCCTACGACCCCACACGTTTGCCTTTTTTTTTATATATATAAATACTGTACAAAGTTATTATTAGACAGAAGACGAAATAAAAAGAAAGACTTGTTTTCGAAATATTTTATTTTCCCTTGATGACGTTTCGGGGACTAAATGCATTATCTCCGATGGTGGCTCAGCATCTCTACACTCAGATTAATTTGGATATTCAAAATTAACATTCTTACTTATCCTGAAGGAGGCAGTGCTAAGAATTTTTTAACACCTTGGCCCTGAAGATTTTATTTGTTTATAATTCGTCGACGTTTCTGTTGCCAATCACTAGCTTCATCAGGAAGATTAATTGTTAAAATACAGGATGGTGAGTATTATTTTTAATTGCCAATACAATATATAGACAATCATTTAACGAATCATAAATAGTGAGTGACCTGCACGCTTGAGGCTTCTTACATTCAATTGTAATGATTGAATCCTGATGAAGGTCGTGAGTGGCGACCGAAACGTCAACGATTAATAATGAAATAAAATTTTTGATTTAATTTCCTTGATTGCTACGTCTCCTGTATCAATTTTTTCATTAATATTATGAATACCCCCCTCCTATTGGATGCCAGGGGGGGGGGCAATGTACCCTTGCCCCCCTCCCCCCTCCCTGGTTCCGGCGCCTATGTATATTAGAACAAATAAATTCCGATTAACGAAGGTCTTGGGAATAGAAGCGATACGTTCCGAAACGTCGAGGAAAATAGTTATTTTTTATTCATACCCTTTCTTGCTCTACAATCATGATTTATTTATTTATTTTGAACTGAAAATTTATTATTTCAATTTTTATTGTTGAAATATTCAATCGTCGAGTTTTAAATTTTTAATCATTTTAAAAGCAACATTAAAAATATATTTAAGTAGAAAAATGTTACAAATGATCTTCCCTCACATCCTCAAAGGGGAAGATAAACTGTCTGCGTCTCAATAGTGGAAATAAAAAAAAAAAAAAACCGACTCGATCAGTTATAATTTATCTACGTAGGCTACGTGACCTAAAAATGTTTTAAAATAAAATGAAATCAATAAGATTTTATTTTTCGATGCAAATTCAAAAGAGAGATGATGAATTCAAAGCAATTAAAAAAAAAAGATGTCAAGGATGTTGAAGAATCTTTTTTTTTTATATAAAGACGTCTTTTAAAAGAAAAGTGGTCCAGGGGGAAATTGATCACACCAAAAAGCGATTGTCTCACTAAGGATGTTAAACACGTTTTTTATATATATAAATACATTCCCTTTTACGTCTTTGACGGGAAGTTTATAAAATAAATTCCAATTTTCTTAACTTTTTCCCTCAGGCGAATAAATAAATAGAAAAAGTCAAATATTTTCGTAATGAATAGTATTTTTTTTTCGCTACGAATAAAGTAAAACAAATTTTCTAATTTTAAAGAAAATATGCGGTCACCGCAAAAAGCGCATTGAAATTTAATTTAAATAAAAATATAATAAAATTTCTTGAAAATAATTATTATATTAATAAGTTTGAAATAAAGAATAAACTCTATTTTTTTCCAAGATTCCAAGATCCCACCAAGTGGAAACAAATTCTGAAGAACCACAGAGCAGAAACAAGAGAAGCCATCTCAAAATTCCTCTGCATATTAAAAAATCTGGTGTGACTGGTCGCACAGTACACAAATTTCCTTCCTATGAAGTAGAAGAATAAAGTGGTCTTCAGAATATTTCAATGGCAAAATGAGAATATACATTTTAAAGAGCATCTAAAAAGTAATTGATTTTTGAATTTTAATCAAAATCGTTGGAGCGAATTTTGAGAAAATCAAAAAAAAAACTGAAAAAGGGATTCAGTAAAGTACTAGTACTTTTTGGTCGATTTTGATTAAAAGCTTATTTTCACGCTCCAGAGGGATGTCTAACTTAAATATAAAATTTCAACCTCCTAGCTCAAAACCTTCATGCTTAAAATTGAACTCACACCCACAGACAGACAATGTCTCGAAAACCACCAAAACGTGTATATCCATCAAAATCTCGACATCAAATTTTTGACATGAATCCAATACTTTCTCTCCCTTTATATTTACATATATAGAGGTAAGAGAAACTAAAAACTCAATTGATTTCCATGTAGGCCTATTTTAAATGTTGACCGTTTGAAATAAACTAAGGTTATTTTTCAGAATTTTAATCCCATATTTGGATATTTTATACACAATAGAGTATCTCATATTTAAGAAAGGCGAGGGTCCGCCGCAGGCCCGAGCCAGCGGTTGGGGGTCCAGGGGGCGTAGCCCCCGGCTAGACGCGAAGCCCGCCGAAGGCGGGCGGCGCGGCTAGTTCTAAATAAATACAAAATTTCATAAGAAATTTTTTTTTTTAAACGTGTAAAAAGTTCCAAAGGGGACCCCCTTTTGAATCGAAATTAACATGCAAATCCCCATAGGGATTTAACATTGGCTCTATGGAAGGAAGAGCCGGAAAATGAATTTGGAAAATCTGAAATACTACAACAGTGTACTTCAAACGATTTCCACGAAAAAATTTAATAATATATTTTTTACAGAGCATCTAATAAATAGTTGATTTATGAATTTTAATCAAAATCGTTAAAGCCAATTTTGTGAAAATTTGAAAAATCTGAAAAAGTACTAGTACTTTTTAGCAGATTTTGTTCAGAAGCTTTGTGTCACATCCCAGGGGGGTACTTAATTTAAATATGAAATTTCATTCACTCTTTTCTTTCTTGATATGTTCACAGACACACCCTCAGACAGACCAATTTGGGGGATCTCTGTTTTTGACATGATCGCAATACTTTCTCACTATATAATACATATATAGGCAAAAGAAAGTAAAAATAAAATGATAGAAAGAAATAATTTTTCATTCTCTATCCCTCCAGCAAATTTCACCTAAAAATATCAGATAATCGGGCTCTGATTTTGCGGGGGAAGATAAAAAGCGCAAAAGTATTTCTTACTATCATTTTTAAAATCCATCTAAAAATAAAGGAGATCTCTTTTTGTTTTAGGAGGCCATCAAATGAGTTGCGGCGAGAAAGGAGCGGAACTCGCAAATGTTTAAAAAAAGTTTTTTTAGGCTATATCTGTCTGAGCTGACGAGCCGAGCAACTTTTTGTTTTCCAACTTAACTTTAAATTGTGACTAGAGGAAGAATTTTTGTTTTTGTTTAACCTCTAATTAAATTTAGGAACGTTAATTTAATTATTTTTAATCTTATGCAAGCTGTGCGAATATTTATAAAAATTCTGTGTGAAAGTAAGATGAATTTATTCTTTATATTAAACTTATTAGTAATAATTAAAAAGAAAATATTAGAATGGTGTATTAATATCAATTAATATCTTAAAAACGGTTCTTTTTAATTTAATTAAAAATTTGACAAAAATTTTATCAGATAGATCATGGAGGGAGAAAAACAATAAATTTTATAATTTTTTTTTGTTTTTTTTTATCTCACTGTCGTTAATTTTTGCTAAAAGCACCCGACGGAATTCCTCTATTTATAAATCTCAATTAAAAGGCCATTTATCTTACTTTCTGAGCTTCAGGTCCAGCGAGAGAGGAATAGAGAAGAGGAAAAATCCTTTCAATTGAATTATCGGAGCGCTGACGAAAGCTTTGTGGACTCTATACGTGGAAAATAATAATAAAGCCCCCCCTCCCCCTCCTTCCTAGTAATATACGTTAGTTACAAAATAAAAAAAATCTGGAGTGACTGGTCGCAGCAGATTTTTTTTGTGTCGAGATATATTTAGCACCTTCCAAACTTGTGTTTTAAATATTGACTGCTTGAAATAAACTATGGTTATTTTTCAAAATTTTAATTTTATATTTGGACATTTTATACACAATAGAGAATCCTAAATAAATATAAAATTTCATAAGAATTGGAAAAATTTTTTTTAAATGTGCAAAAAGTTCGAAAGGGGACCCCCTTTTGAATCGAAATTAACATACAAATCCCTATAGGAAATTAACATTGGCTCTATGAAATGAGCCTGAAAATGAATTTGAAAAATCTGAAATACTAACTACATCAGTAAAGTGTACTTCAAACAATTTTCACGAAAAATTTCACTGATATACTTTTTAAAGAGCATCTAAAAAATAATTGATTTATGAATTTTAATCAAAAACGTTACAGCCAATTTTAAAAAAATCGAAAAAAAACTGAAAAAGTACTTCAGTAAAGTATTAGTACTTTTTGGACGATTTTGTTCAAAAACGTATTTTAACTGTCTGGGAGGGTTCCAAACTTAAATATGAAATTTCAATCCGGTATCTCAATTCCTTCATGCTTAAAATCGTTACACACACACAGAACAACTCGACTCAGGGGACATATCTATCAAAATCACGACATCGAATTTTTGACCTGATCACAGAAAGTAAAATAAATAGTATCAAATGCCGTTAGAAGACCATTCACTACAGGGTTACTCGAGGCGACAAGAGATGGCGTTAGTTTTTCCCATAGGAATACAAAGGATTTATTTCATTTCATTTGAAAGATTCCAGCTAATTAATTAAGGGTAAAAAACTAATTATTTTTTAACACAATGATTACTAATTTAATTATCTTTAACAGTGGTTTCCAAACTTTATGTTACCACGCCTCCCTTAAAAATATTTAATCTTATAACGCCTCCCCTCCCCCTCCCATTTTATAAAATAATACAAAAACAAAAATTTTTAATGCTAAAAAATAAAAATATTTTTAACGGAATGCACTTATTTTTTAGTAAAAGTATTAAAAAAACATTAATATCTTTGTGCATTATAGGGGATGGGGCATTAACCCCCCGGCTAATGCCTTCATACCTCCCCCCCCCCTTTAAGGAAATGCTTCGCCGCGAAATTACTCTCAAAATAATTTGAATACATTTATAAATAATTATTTTAATTTTTATTTTATTTTGAAATTATTTTATTTTAATTCTCAACCCTGAGTAAAAGTATATTAAGGAAATTTGATTAACAAAAATATAGGCCAAATAGAAAAAATATAATGACTTAAGAAAAGATCAAAAAAATGTCCTCAGGCTTGGTGTAGTTGGTAGCAAGCCTACCTTCTGCCTTCGGATCCCTGGCAGTCCGAAATGGATACCAAATGGCTTAAATTGAAATGCCTGGACCCCCAATATGTATATTATTAATTAATAACGGTATCGTATAAAGTATTTTATGGCCTGAGTTGCCGAAAACACTGTGTGAATGTGTGTGTGAGTGTGAATGAGAAAAAAAGGTGTTTAAAAAAAAAAGATGAAAAATAAAAAATTAATTTTTTTGCAATGACACCTACACTCCCCCTCCCCCTTTCAACAGCTTATATTCTCCCTCTACCCTTCGTGAAATACAAAATATTTAATTTCATATTCAAAAGAATCGTTTTTCGTAGTCAAATTATTTGTTTCTATCATTTTTTTTTCAACGATAAAATGCATAATAATTACCTTTAATAAGACACTCAAGAGGGTGTGCTGGCTGACGGAGTGGTCAGGGTGGGTTACACTATATTAATTATTCACTTTGATTCACTTTAGACACAAAAAAGATAGCAGCGCCTGCCGCCCGGCAACGCACTCGACTGGACTGAACGAGAGATTCGACTCTCTGTTTTGAAATAAAATAGATGAAAATAACAATTCCCTTTTTATTAAAAGTAAAAAAAGACCGTTTGCTCTAATCTAACTATATTTAGAGCTGGAAAAGAATGTCAACAAGTGATTTGGAATATTCCAAGGCCTTTCTTAAATAATCAACCCTTTATCCCCCCTTAGCAAAATAATAATCAACGCTATTTTTTGAATGTTTTCTATTTATTTGGATTCGATTTAGCTAAAATAAATTTAAAAAATATTTTTTTCAATTTTTCAACCCTTTATCCAATCCTAATAAATAAAATAATTAACAATGCTATCGCCTTCGGCGAGCTTCGCGTCTAGTCAGAAAAAAATGAAAAACTTCCCTGGATCCGCCTTTGGGTTTTACACATGGTATAATTTTCTAGAATGAGTCTTACTTTAGGCCAGTGGTTTCCAAACTATGTTACAACGCCTCCCTTAAAAATATTTAATCGTATGACGCCCCTCCCACACATTTAAAAATTTTTAATACTAAAAAATATAATTTTTTTTTTATTTAATGCGATTAATCTAAAAAAAAAATTATTTTTTCGAAAATAAAAAAAAAAGGGCTTCGATAAGTTGTATAGATATTTTAAATAGCTTTAATTAAAAAAAAAATTTGAGGTCGATAGCTTCAAAATTGTGGCCGCTGGAATGTACCAAAATTAGCACCCCGAGACGCGCACCTTAAATGCTTTAAACCTTCTTCTAAGTAAATTTCTGGTAGCTCCACGGAACCATTTTTTTTCAGCTCTCTGAGTTAATAAATATTAATCAAAATAAAGAAATTTTTAGACACGAAATAAATAGGATTAAATAAGATTATTTTTTTTTATTTTGTTATCGGAATGGATTTTTTTTCTCGTGTGAGTTAAATAAATCACCTCTTGGGAGATGAATGAAACATTCGCTCCCACCCCCTACCCCTACCCCTCGCTTAAAACAAGCAAATATTTCCGGTGCGTGTTTGCAAGTTGTTTATTTCTACTTGTTTTATTTTATTACTCCTTTTTTTTATCGACTATCAGGTCGTCATCCTTGTGTTTTTTTTTAAATCGTTATTTGGGGCAGCCATCTTTAAAAAATCACAATAAAGATCATTAAAAGAATTAAATTATATTTCTAATACTTTTTTTTGTCAAAACATCATATTTTAAATTTGTCCAAAAAAGACCATAAAAATTTAATAAATTTCTATTTCGTTGTTTTGAAGGAAATCTAGTAATAAATTATAATAATGCGCTATTAGGGGACAATCTCTTTTTGCACTATGCCGGAAATGCGGCGGGCGTTTATAAATTTATTTGAGTGAAATACTTCGATCACACAATTTTGATTGCACTTTTAAATGAATCAAGTCAAGTGTATTTAATTTTTCAATTTTCATTTATATATGAAGTTTCAATTAGACATTAAGGTTGTTAGTTAGTTTAATTAATTTAAATTTATGTTAAAAATTGATATCGAAGAAAATGTAGATTAAAAAAAAAAATGTTTAAAATTTTTTTTTTTTAATAAAAAATCCAATTTCTAAAAATGGGAAAAGTTTTTCTTTTTTTTTTTAATAATTCTAAAATAAGACAAGATTAACAGGTGTGGAGACTCCTCGAAAAAAAACTTTATAAATTTCATCATTCATTTCGCTTACAATCCAAGCGATTCTTCAAAAAATAATAAATAAATCTGGCTCGAAAAGTGGATCGGCAGTGAGCTATGCGTTTACCTTCTCCAAATAAATCATAAACATCTCTAAAACAGACGTTAAAATTCAAAATAAACAAATGAGTTTTAACACCCATTAAAAATTAATGTAAAAACAATCAGCGTTAAAAATGCTATTCTCTAAACAAAGTTTTAACAGCGACGTTAACATGTTGCTTTTATTTCAAAGTTATCATAACCTTACTTTTTAGGTTAAGGACGCCATTTTTATTTTAAACAAGACGTTAAATTATTAAAGTCACCCCCTAGACATGACATTAATTTTGAACACTATTTACTAAATGTTAACGCTTTGGCTTTAAATTTTTGTTTACAGAATTGCTATTCGAGGCAAGGAAGTGATTTTGAATAGCATTTTTTAACGCTGATTGTTTTTACATTACTTTTTAACACACATTTGTTTATTTTAAATTTTAACGTCTGTTTTTAGAGAAAAGACCTGAAAGGTTCAAGTTTATAAAGAACGTGATGTGAATTTAAATTATAGTTGTCCTGAATAGCCTCTTATGCTAGTATTAGTTTCATAGAGATTATGAGAGAAAGCAGCTAATAATTTTATTATTATTGGTATTTCTCAGCTGAGGTTTCGGTCTGGTTTTTTAATATAAACAAGTGGATATTTTTAAAATCCAGAAATACTGAAAATTATTATTAAATTAGTAATTTTTAAAATATCACTTTGTTTATACATTTATCATAGGCCTATATATTTTATTTATTACTAGCTAGACCATCCGCCCCTCTGGACCTCCCCTCAGCTGGATCGGGCCCGCCTACTGCGGATTATTCCAATCCAATGCCTGCTTTGAGGATTTGTTTACATTAATAGAATACATAAATGCAAAGAATACATAAATGTTTCTCTAGCCTATGGGTCGTTTTGATAACTTACCTACCCCAACATTAAAATAGCCTCCCTATGGGGAAATACATGGTGTTTGTCCTTCAGAATTAAAATAGCTGAAGGACAAACACCATGTATTTCCCCATAGGGAGCCTATTTTAATGTTGGGGTAGGTAAGTTATCAAAACGACCCATACATTTTCCGTTCCTATGGAAGAAATCGTAACTTCAACAATTAATAACTCAAAAAGTTATAGGAATTTCGGGACGGAAATAATTTTCCTGTAATTCCAAGAAGGTGCCTCTTGAAGCATATAAAATTTGGTTTCGAAATTCCAACGGGAAGTTACCCAAATAAAGCGTGACAAACAAACGGATATTAGTGAATTATATACTGTAATATAGATATTAAAAAAAAAAAATTGTTTTTTGTAACACTGAGACTATTTATTATTTTAATTTTCATAATAACACTCTGTGTTCAAACACAATTTTGTAGAGTTGCATTATTATTGGGATTTTTTCTTGCTATATGACCATAAATAAATAAATAAATAAAATATATTGATGATGGTCCAATACCTGGAGCATAATGTCTGCTGAGAAATAATAAAATAAATTAAAAAGTTGCATTCTCTCGTTATATAAATTTAATCTTCTATATATATAATTCGCTAATGTCCGTCTGTCCGTCTGTCCATCCGTCTGTCACGCTCTATTAGGGCAACTTCCCTTTAAAACGAAATTTTATATGCTTAAAGAGGATCTTCTAGGGATCACAGGAAAATTATTTTCATTCCGAAATTTCTATAACTTTTTGAGTTATTAATTCCTAAAGTTACGATTTCTCCCATGTGAAATGTAAGCCTATTGAGAAATATTTATGTAATCATTGCATTTGTGTATTCTATGAATGTAAACAAATCTTGAAGCAGGCACTGGGAATATAGTAATGATACTTTTTTTCATAATTAAGAAAAGGCGAGGGTCCGCCGCAGGCGGGCCCGAGCCAACTGACGGGGGGTCCAGGAGGGCGAAGCCCGCCGCGGCTAGTAATAAATAAAATAAAATAAAATTTTTTTGTAATTCATAGCCAACTTGTTTAAATGCAATTTTAAGGGGGGAGGGAGTGTTCAAACATTCTTAAACGTAATATGTTTAAGTTATTAGAGGGACGAATAAATAAAAAAAAAAATTATTAGCATATTCTCTCATTAAAATCTTAAAAACAAAAAACGAAATAAATTTATTTTTTATTGTTTAAAACAACGTTAATTAGAGAATATTTTTTTTTTTTTAATCCTTTAGTTTGAATTAGGATGTGACGAATAGAGTTAAAAATATTTAATATTCGTGTTTAAGAATTATTTAAAAAAGATAATTTTTCATATGAAAAGCTCAACTAAAAAAAAAAACGTCATTTTTTTGCCTTTCAGATGAATGTTGACCAAAATACTTTTCTCTCTTTCTTTTATATACATTTTATTAATGATAGCAGCAGCCAGTCAAGAGAGATTGAATGAATGAAATTACTAATGATAACGTTTCAAAAAAAAAAAGAAAGAAAATGAAAGTTCAATGATGAATAGAAGTGAAGATTAATTTTTTATTTTTTTTTTATCTTGATGAAATTTATTTATTTGCGTGGGAGGAATCGCGAGTCCTTGGGCACCTGTTAATCAAAGCCTTCGAAAAAATCACTCCAGCTCATTTGTTTCCATCCTTTTGGATTCAAATCTTTGTTTGTTTCAAAGAGGAAAAGTTATTAGAAAATATATAATATGTATATTAGTATATATGTATAGGTATATAGGGTTTAAAAAATTCACCTTTTCATCTACAAAGAGAGAAAAAGGAGGGGGGGAGGGAGAAAGAGAGAGAGAGAGAGAGAGAGGACCAAATGGAATTAAAATTTCACGTATCTTATACAAAAAAATTTGAGTGAAAATTCTTTTTTTTTTAATCAAGAAATATAAAAATGAAAAATTTCTTCATTTTTTTTTTTTTAATTTTATTTTTTATAAAAAATATTTTTAGTCCTATAGAAAAATACCTTCTTTTTTTAAAAATATGTCTATTTTTAAAAAATATTTAATAAATATGGAATTATAGATTTAGGACGAGAATTTTATCACTTTCTACTTTTGTTAATAAATAAACTGAAGTAGGAAATTAATCAGATGATCTGATCTGCTTAAGCGTGATTTATACTGTTCGGATTCGGTTCCCGTTTCAATTATTTGACGAAAAAGATCTTGAAAAACAACAAATATACCAAAACAAAAAAGGTTTTTTGAGTCGAGAAGTTGCAAGGAGGTATGTTCGTCATAAAAGTGTGGATAACGATGGCATTTGTGCGACGGTTTCACTCGAAAAAGAAGGCAATGATAATAGAGAATGGAACGAATAGATAGGCCTCCCATCCAACAGCCACCGAATTCGCCTGATTTGGTTCCAGAGGGAAGTGTTTTAGCAACAAAGAGGAGATATTGAAATAATCGACGACAAAAACTGAAAATCAGAAAATGTTTCATCGGTCGGAATCAAGCATAATATGAAATTTTTTTCTTGCGATTTTTAAAATTTCCCAACTGAAAAAAATTTGAATTTTATGACAGTTATAATAATAATTTTATGATCCACTATCTATTCTAAGTAGTAACGGCAAGCTGTAAAGATAGTTAACAAATTGAACACGAGGAGCGCGTGGCAGCACTTGCCGGAATCGCCTTGGAGTTAGGCAAAACGCTTTCCAACGGAGTTAAATAGAATGCCTACTTAAAGGGACTTCAGACCTCTCAGCTAATGATAGCTATCATATTTTAAAGTATTGGATGTTTATTGTATATAGTATATGCTGCCCTAGAATAATTTCCAAATTTATTCATTTAGTTGCTTCACATTTAATCAACTAGCAAAGTTATCCGATCGATAGCAAATAATCTATAAAGTAAACAGAAACACGCTTAACCTTCGAGTTAAAAAAAGTTTTTTCACAAATAATTAGCTATCTGAGGTATAAGGAAAGTTTTGTGAAGTTAGTAACTTAATAAAAGCATCATTTATAAAGAATTAATAACAATCAAAATAATTATTAAGGTGCGCGTCTCGAAAAGCCGTTATAAGACGATTCACTACCGAGTTACTCAAGATGACGTTAGTTTTTCACATAGGGATACAAGGGATTTATTTATTTTCATTTGAAAGATTCCAGCTAATTAATTAAGGGTAAAAAATTAATTATTTTTTAACACAATGATTACTAATTTAATTATCTATAAGTTATAGAGCGAATTTTTTAAAAATATCTTTTATTTCATGAGATTAATCTAAAAAAAAAATTTATTTTTTCGAAAATCATAAAAAGGGCTTCTATAAGTTGTAGATATGTTAAATAGCTTTAATTTAAAAAAAATTTGAGGTCGATAGCTTCAAAATTGTGGCCGCAGGAATCTCCCAAAATTAGCACCCCGAGACGCGCACCTTAACAAAAATTAAAAAATAATAAATAAACAAGGTTTGTCTAGTGGATTGGCTACCAATCCAATTGAAATAAATAGAGACGGGTCTAAATGGCCTTCGTTGCCGAAAAATACCTTAATGAAATTAAAAAAAAAAAAGTTTGTTTTAATAATTTCACCCATTATACCGAACTTTGGGTCTTGGTTAATTAACTGCGATCTGAGCTCTTATTTAATCATTTGATTAACTTAACTAGATGTGAAAAGACTCGAAAGTCATAGTCAACACTACTTAATTAGAAGTGAAGCAACCGGCTCTTAATGTATCAAAAGAAGTTTGATCCTTTTCTAGTGGGACAGTCAATTCAAAGATATTTATTTCTTAATAAGAATTGTTCTTCGACTTTTCAATGTTATATTTTATATTTATTTTCACGATACAAAATTCCATAGAGAAATAAATAAATCTTAGAAAAAAAAAGAGGGAATTTAGGGAATTCGATGAAATGATTCATCCTTGACACGTGAACTGAATAAATGCATTTTATCACCGACACTCCATTGTAAAGGTCACCGAATATCATAAGAAAGGATATATGATTCTGTTTTTATCACCTACAAGAGAACACAGGTGTTCCATCATAAAATAGATATTTCCATAAATAAACAATAAAATAGAGGGATTTATATATAAAAATAAATGAAAGTGGGGGGAGATTTCATGACAATAAGACTTTGGAATAGCGAATTGTTTAAAACAATTTACGGAGATCTATTTATTCCACACCAGCAGATCAGAAGCAACGTTATCAACAACTTGAACTGCCTTCAAACTAACATTGTTACTGATTTTTTTTTTTAACAACTCAAAAAGTAAATAATCTTTTTAATATTTCCTAATTAGAAAAAAAAAGTATTTTCACTCAAAAGGACAAAGATACAAATAACAAATAATTTGCAGGTATCTAACAATGATCCTGTCTTCAAAAGTTCCCAAAAACATTTCATTCTTTTACTCTCAATTGTTATCACAAACATTTCTTAAGTGACTAAAACGAGTATGTGTACTCTATGAAAGTAAATATATATTTATTTCTTTTTTTTTTAAAGGACTTCAACATTCTATCACAGCCAAACAATCTCCTTGTGAATATCAAATCAAATTCCAATCAAAAAAAAAATCTTCCTTCGTTTTTCTAGTCTAAAAACCTTCAACCCGGAATGCATATGTCATTCATTCCTCACATGGAAACTTTAAAGAAGTAGTCCTTAAAAAAATGCACTTAATAGGGAATTAACGAACTCCGAGGAGATCAAAAAGATGGCAGAGAATATAAAATTGGGTGTTCACTTTTTTGATAAAGGTGAATTTTCTATGTCATCATCATAAAGGTTGATATATTAGATTCTAAGAAAAACCTTCAAGGCCTTTGGGTTGAAGCATATTCCTTGGTAACACCCTATAATAATAGTCCTTTTTTTCGATATAAAGTTGGGATAAAAAGAGAGCGAAAAAGAAACAAAAAATTTCTACGATTCCCTAATTACTACTTTATAGGAATGTGAATTGTCTGCCGTTGATTTTTTTTAAGGTAACGAAAAAGCTGAAAGGTTTATAGACTAGTTCCTGATAGGTACACTATTAATTTAAAAATCGCATTTAGGTATTCTAAAAGCGGGTCGATGGAAACGTGCCTTGACACTGACTGTTCGCTGTTGTTTATCTTTTTTTGGCGGTGCCGCCAAAATGATTGGTTCTTGGGTGACTGTGAGATCTTCCTCCATCGTTAACGAAGAGTCCTCGTCCTCAACAGCGGCCAATCGCTGTAATTGAGGCCGATGTCGCATAAGAGGCACTGTCCTCGAAAGGGATGCTGGAGTCCCGCAAAGGTTAAGACTTCCGGAACTGCCGGAAACACTTCGTCCTAAGTCAGAGATGACTCCACTGTCCACGGTCACGTCAGAATCCTGGCGTTGAGGACAAGCACTCAGACTAGTGTTTTGAGGTACAGTACCTCCAGAGTCTTCCGAGATGGACCTCTCCAGAGAGGTTTCCTGGAACTAATAAGAAAATAATTTTTCATTTAACCAAAAAACAAAGATCTCTTGGGAATCGTACCCAAAAGCGTTTGAACTTTTTCAAAACAATCTGAATTTCTGAGAATATAATAAATAAACTTGCTTGTTTTAAGATTAATGGGATTACAAATGTCATTTGCAAATTTGCTTTATTAACTCTTATAAATTTTGAAATTAATTACTCTGACATCATATAAGTAAGTATAGTCGAATTGTTATTTTTATGTCGTGTGGAGTTAAGAAATGAGAACGAATTTTTTTGTCGCTAAATGAAAAAAAATCTAAGTGCATCTCATAGGAGTATTAGAGAACAATCACTAGCGAGGTTTCTGGTAAGAATAGGATATTGATTTTGAGAAACTTTTAAGGTTATGCCACATTCTTAAAATAAACATCAAATGGAAATTGAAACGAATTTCAATATCGGTTAAAAAGGCATCTGTTGTAATAACATGAATAACAAAAGTCGATATTATTGTCATGAATAATTAAATGAAATAGAAAAATTATAATTTATTTTTTCGTAGAAATATTGAAATCGATTTTTGGATATCAACACAATGTTGAACTTATAGGGAAAATATTATCAAAATATTGAATTTATTTTAAATAAAAAAAAAAAAAAAAACTTTGAGAATAAAACTTATAATGTTATTGTTTCTGAACTTTTTTATTAAGTTTTTGTTTTTAACTGATAGTTTTATAGTCTAGTTTGGAAATAAATTAAAGGATATTGACCTGGAAGACGGCGGCAGTTCTTGGGATTCCAGCTGAACGAATTTGTTCGTCGAGCTCGAGTATCACGGTGCTGTTACTGCGTCTGTCCTCTTCGGCGCTATGCACCCTTGCTCTAGGTGTTCCGGGTTCCTCTCCTGAAGAGCTTCCTTGCCGACGTAATTGAGCTCTTCGTGCAGCTACAGATGAAATTGTCGGTGGCGTGTCGCATTCAAGTAGCGGATGACCGGATCCTGTCGAGGAGTCCGAATTTTGACGCACACATGTTTGGCACCGTCGTTGAGGCAATAAGGCCAATCTAAACGTCACACTCTCACGACGGGTGCGTGAACGTCTATCATCATCGCCTTTTGCATCTGACATGGAAGGTGTCGTCTTCGGCGATCCTTCAGGAGGACTTTCTACTACTTCGTATGTCGCAACAAAATCTGCTGTCGGTTGTGCGGGATTTGAGTCGACACTACAATGCCTACATTCAGAGGGAATATGTAAACTTTGGACTGAGACACTGTCACAATATGAGAGTGATTGCCGTCGGATGGCAGGAGCATCGGCAGTCACTTGTGGCAATGATAATGACGTTGACTTGGCACTAAAGGTTTCAAAATCTCGAGTCACGTTAGAGCCATATTTCCCTCGTCGCCACCAGAGAAGTAATTTGACCGCTTCTCTTCGAGCTGCTTCGTTTCTAAAAACGTAAATGAATGGAGTGATACATCCACTAGAGAGTGCTGCTAGTAGCGCTACGAAGCGAACAGGTTCTGGAACTGGAGGTAATTCATCATCCCAGGCGTCTGCTAAAAGCGCAGCGAAATAAGGTGTCCAACAAAGAACGTATGATGCTATAACCATTGTTGCTGTTTTGACAGCTCGTCCCTCTTCACGGAATAAAAGTGTTGAGAAACTGGCATTCGAAGCTCGACGTCTGGTAGTTAGGCCTAATGGCGGATTTTTCCCTGTAGTTCGTCTAGGGGTTTCAGCTGGTGTTGCTGACGTTGGCGGCGGGGACGAAGGGAGTTCCAAGGATGTGGTAACACTGTGTCTCCTAGTTCGTTCACTATTAGCATGTGCAGCATTGTAAAGTCGTGCATAAATCCAACACAATGCAAAAAGTGGTAGTGTAAATCCAAGGGAAACTAACACTAGAGTATATGCAAGTCGGAATAATTGTCCTCGTTCACAAGATGGAAATTCCGAATGGGGACCAAGTGCGTGCCGCAGTGCTAAAAGACCTGCAACAAACCATGCGCACGCAATCATAGCACGCGATCTTTGGCGGGTTATTGTCATTGAGTAATGCAAAGGACTTAGCACTGCGTTATAGCGATCGACGGCGATTGTTAGAACTGAAAAAACGGCGGCGGTGACCGCCAGGGTGGATAGGCCTTGGGCGGTTTGTCGAAGCCACGGAGCAGCGATAAGGACTTCACGGCTGACTAACTGGACAAGGACAACGGGGACTACAACAACAGAAGCCAGCAGGTTGGCAACAATTAAACTGAGCACAAATCGATTGGACGGCGAACGAAGAGCAGGACGACGATAGAAGACTAAAGCAACGAGGCTGTTGATACCAGAACCAAAGAGGGCGACTAACACGAGCGCCGTCGATTGGAACAGAAGAGCAGCGCGTGGCGAGCCACGACCGCCAACAGCCGCACCTGAAATACACAAACAAACAGCTATTAATGACATTGTTTGAGTTAATTTAAGAGGGAATCAGGCATTTTATTTATTTATTGATAAGCAATGACGTATTCACGTAGAGGCTAGAGATGTTGACAAACGTCAATATTGATAATTAGTACATATAATTATTTTTAAAATATTAGATCCACAGGCCACTGAACTTATATGATGTTTAATATAATGGGTAGAAAATTGAGCTGCTCTCATTTAAATTCCAGACCAATCCATTAATTTATCATTAAGTCTAAAAAAAAATGAATAATTTAAATGGAAGGTCAAAGTCCTGTCATGTCCGTGATTTGTAATACCATCTCTTTTTTTTTAGTCATTAATTTATAGAGAATAGAAGTATTGTAGTCACTTAACATTTTATTACTCTATAGATGACTAGGAGAAATTAAATCAGGAATATTAATATTCCAAAGTCTCGATGTTAGTCGACATCAATTTTCTATTTAAAAATTATATTTGATCTGGACTAATTAGTGCAAGTTTATCTCCCTCGGGAGTGAATGGAGCACAAAATTTGGGAAGAAATTGGGATAAAAAAAATAGGAAAACAATTATCTTATTATATACATTTGAAAGCGACACTTTTCAACATATTCACCATACAAATTATCATAGCGTTGGACAGTTAAAATTTCATTGTCATAAAACTGCAGCCAGACTTCCTTGAACGTAGAATAACGATATATTTTCAAACATTGCAAAACTTATGACGAGCAATTCAGAATGAGGAAAGCTGAGCTCAAAAATTTGTTTTTGAATGACAACGCCCGGCTGATCGCACTCAGAAAGTTTTGGATGGTTTCAAGTAGGAGGCGTTTCCTCATCCACCATACAGTCCAGATCTGGCACTACTTGTTTCCCAACACAGGGCTTTGATGACGTCGGGGAATTACGGGCAGGCGTGACTGACTGGCTCAATTCCCAGTCGACAATGGAATTTCAAAACTTAACAAACTTGAAACTCATATTTCTCAAAACTAGGTGTTTCATAACCAAAATTTTAAAAATTCAAATTTTCCAAACAAAAAAATGATCAAAAATTCTAAAAATACCGGCTTGCTTAGCAGGATGTGTTCTGTACAGAAAGCATAGAAACTCAATTTTGACCCCGGTGAAGATTTGGTACTTTTTCATATTTAATTTTAATTTATAGAATGATAGTCTACGGTGGAAAGTTTAAATTTTATTAGAAATCTGGGAAAAATAATTTTAATTTATTACATATATCTATATTTATTTAATATTAAAATACGAGTAAATATCTGCCAGCATATGAATTCAAACCACAAAGGTATCAATGATGATTTTAATTTCATAAAAAATTGATCAAATGAAATAGAGAGAGAAATTCGCTCTCACAACCGCAGATGAATTTTTTAAATCCATTTAATTAATTATTTATTAACGAGAAGAAATTTTAAATATGTAATTAAATTAAAATGGCGTGCCAATTCATTGAGTTGAACGAAATCATTAAAAAAATATTAAGCTAACAACGTATGGATTTTTCAATTCTGTAAAATTCTGTCTTTTTGTTTCATCGACTTAAACAAAATAGGTCACATTAGTAGCGTGTCAGGTTAATAAATGTTTCGAGGGGGGGGGGGATGATCAAAAAAATGTTTTTCTGAGTGCACGAGACTCTCGCCCAAACACGCTTTAAATTGACAGTGAATTGATACAAAATAAATCTCAGCGCCATGTCTGATATTTAATTAAATAATTTGAAAAAAATTTTTATAAATCCAAAAGAATTATTGTGAAATTTTTTTTTATATATCTTTACGTTTTGGGTTATAAAGATCCCAGAAATGCACAAAAAAAAAAAAACTTGCCGGAAATTGTCTATACTATTGATACAAGATAGGCAGCCAGGATGAGAAATGAAACGCAATTTTATTTCAATGTGCTCTTCGACGTTTCAGGTGTTAATTGCCCTCTTCTTCAGGACTGAGCAGGTGTCAATTATGACAATCAGGTGTCATTTTTTGAGGTATTTTTAACATGTAGGTTACAATGTATAATTTTAAGATAGCAGGTATGCTTTGATTCAATACAAGAAGTTGTTAAAGTAATTCACTCAACTACTAATCGATTATATTATTACCACTGGTAAAGCCCGGCTAAGGCTACGCCCCCTGGATCCCCTTGCTTGCCAAATGCATCATTCTTGCTGACTGTTAGAAAATTTTCAAATTTCCCTCGCTGAATTAAATTTTAAATTTCCCGCTTCCGCTCGACTTCCTGTAACTCTAGCCAATCAGCGTCCTGATCGGCACAGACGGAAGCTAGCCGCCAGCGCTTTATATATAGTAATGATGATTATTGACATTCCTGAGGAAGGGAGCGGTTAGCACTGAAACGTCGACGAGCACACTGTAATAAAATTTATTTCTCCTCCTGGCCCATCTAAAAAATAGTTGAATTTTAATCGTTGGAGCCAATTTTGAGAAACTCGAAAAAAACTAATTTTTGACATAATCGCACTATATATTACATATATAGGTAAGAGAAAGTAAAAATTCGGTGTTTGAATTTTTAACGATAATAATACTCTTCCATTATAGTTATAATATATCAGCATGAAAATACCCTATTTTCGTATATTGGAACAAATTCAACAAGAAAATGTATTTGTCAATTTCCGCAGACTGTAATATAGCGGTAGAAGTCTCGCCTGATCACCAATTCAAATTAAATTAGTTACGGATTGAGTTGAATAAATAAGGGTGGGGTTTAAATGACATCTAATCAAGTAATGTACTCTAACAGAGATATTTTTAATTTTATTTAGAAAATATAATAGAGCAATATTTCATTTTGTTTGTTGGTACCACTTGTCTCGTCTTTCTCATTTACAATCCTTCGAATGAATTCTCTGGGAAGATGCCTGCTGTTTTATGCTGGCCACATCAATTTATTTCTTATTTTTGACACGCAACATCCCCAGTTAGCTTATAGAGTGTAAAATCCAAACGATCTTTCTTTTCTCTCTCTCTTGCGTGAATAAAAGAGAGAATTTTATTTTTAAATTTAATCTTTAAATGTAGAAAAAGAAAAAAATAAAAGAGAAGAGATGGTTTAATTAAATGACTCGCAGAAATGAAATGGCCAACTGCTTTTAATTCTCTCGCTGTTATCAGAGCAGCGTTCATTGTTGCGTAATTACGAGACATTTATACTTAGGGACTAAGGAAATAAGATTTTTCTTATTAAATTTTTACTTTTCTATAGTTTTTTTTTTTTTTTTGCACGAGAAGAATTTTTGTTTTTACTTCCTCTTACCTCTATATATATTAATATATATAGAGAGAAAGTATTGAATGCATGTCAAAAATCCGATGTCGAGATTTTGTTGGATATTCACGTTTTGAGGTCCCCTGAATCCAAAAAAATGGTTTTCGCAATTGTGTGTGTAAAAGAGTACTAGTACTTTACTGATGTACTTTTTTAGTACAGACAAACAAATTCTTCAGACTGCCTGGGGTCCGAACCCGGGCCCCGTGGCTTTCAGACTATCATTATTGACATTTGACAACAATTTTAGACGTAAGGCTTGGTGTAGGGGTTAGCGTGCTGACCTTGTATACCAAGGGTCGCGGGTTCTGATCCGAGGCAGTCCGATGATTTTATTTAAGCCATTTGGATACCAAATCGCTTATATAAGAATATATGGTTATCGTCAAAGTCCTATATGGCCTAAGTTGCCGAAAAGACTGTGAGAATGTGTGTGTGAGTGAGTGTGAGTGTAAATGAGAAAAAAGTCTGTTAAAAAAAAAACTTTAGCCGTATCGGCCACATGGGGGGGGGGGGATCGTTAAAGTTAAGCATCGCCAAGCTCTGGTGCATCTGGGGATAGGTGACCCTTCAGAAACAAGAGATTAGAACGGCTGCCGAAAGTCGGTACACGAATGTTATAAAATACTAAAGTCAAAATGGCCTTAATAGCCGAGTGACTTAAATTGAAATAAAAAAAAAAATAAATAAATAAATAATCAGATGGATATAATTTTCTCAGATATTCTCTCAAACTATTTAAAAAAATCAAATTAAGATATGTGGCTGACCAAACGCATATATCCTTCGGTATTGAAAGTTGTGTTATATTATATGCTGTCACTAGGTTTTGTTTTTTTCTGCATGGGAGGCTATTTAGACCTTGTCCCTGTTTATTTCAATGATCCAATTCAATTTCGCCTGTGGCGGCATGCGAACCTTTGACCTTTGGCACCAGATACTAATGCTCTACTTTTGAGGGCCCGATAGTTTATTAAAAAACCAAGAGATGAAATTGTATAATCAATCAGAGGAAAATAATTAGGCAACCACTTTCCTAAGAAGTACAAAAGCAAAGTGTGCTTCAAACAAAAAGCATCTAAAAATTAATTCATTTACAAAATCGTCAGATTTTGAAAAAATCGAAAACACTAATGAAGTGCATCAATAAAGTACTAGTAATCAGATTTTATTGAAAAGTTATAAGTGCATGCATGCCAAAGAAGTATATAATTTAAATATCCAATCTTAACTTTGCAAGTCTTTTCGTTCTGAAGAAATGTGTTCACCGACAGACTATTTTGGTGTGGCCTCAAAACTTGTATTTCCATCAAATCTCGAATTTTTGACACGAACGCTATACTTTCTGTATATTAACATATATAGATTAAAAAATTAGAAGTCCCGAATTTCTCGTATATCCTAAAAAGCTTCAAAGTCATGGATGGAATGTTTTTTTTTTTTTTTTAAACAAAATTCAATATATTATTATTTACATTCAGTACAGCATTAAAAAAATATATTTAAAATAACAATAACATTTTTTTATTTATTTAATATAAAAAAAAAATATATACATAAAAAATAAATAAATTATTTGAGCAGCATTTTATAAAATTTCACAGGTCATATAATAAATACGTAGATATTTATTTACAAATGTTCTTGCTCCTCTAATTCTTTTTTACGACATAATTGATTTTGTTAATGATTGAGCAAGTTGGGAAAATAAATTTGTCGACGCTGTTGGTTCTGGTTGATGGTTGAATGGGAATGTTTTCTCATATTTGACAGGAACAGGAACAGGCTTTTCTACTTTGATTTTAACTGGAAATGGAATTTTCTTCTCAACCGGGACGGGAATTTTTTTCTCAACCGGAACCGGATATGGTTTATAAACAGGCACTGGACGCAAACGTTCCACTGGGATTTTAACCATAACCGGTTTCAACCTCTCAACTGGAACTGGAATTGGAACTTTGACAGGAACTGGATAAGGCTTGATCACTGGAACCTTCACTTGAACTGGATACATTTTTGGAACTTTTTTCTCCACATAAACAGGATAGGGTTTCTCGACAGTGACTGGAAAAGGCTGGGGCACTGGGATTTTTACTTCAACTGGAACCGGAACTTTTTTCTCGATTCTTATATGAACAGGAACGGGTCTCTCTACTGGAACTTTAACTGGATAGGGCACCGGCTGTTCAACGGGATAAGGAATCTGCTTTTCTATTGGAACTTTAACTGGAACTTTTTTCAATACGGGAACTTTAATTTTATGCGTTATAATCACTTTTTCAGGCTTTTCTAATGTTATTGTTGGTTGATTAAACGATAAGATCCCTTGGCTCATTTGACTTAACGAATCAAAAGAATTCAGAGACTTATAAAAATTGGATAAAAAAGAATTATTAAGAGAGAACATTTGATCTAACGGGGGCTTATTCTCTAAAGAAATCGAGGAAATTGCAGCATCTGTTGCAGGAAGATTCTCTAAAGAATACACATTTGCACTTGCAGATGAAGATAAATTATTTTTAAGCGTTTTAGGATTTCGTTTTTGTTGTTCTGTTGGAGGAGGTTTCAAACCATGATACTCGGACATCATATCTTTATTATGAGAGACATTTAAATTATGTGAATTTAATTGTATCGTTAAATCGGGTTTTTTATTTTTATGTGTGGGATTTTGATGTTTAGGGGGGAAGTTATAGGTGGGACATTTATAATAAATGGACTTTTGTGGGATTCTTTAAAATTGTCGATTGATAATTGCGGTATATTCGCTTGAGGGGGAACGTTTTGAAATGGAGGGTGGTCTGTATATTTAACTAAATTATTTGTTTGATGTGGATTTGAGGGCTTTATATTGGAAACCGTTTGATCAATAATAGACTGGGGCAGTTTAATTTGATTATTATTTTGCAACAAATTATTATATACCTGTCGAAAATGTCCTTGCATGTTATTTAACTCTTTTAGTTTTTTTTGCTGCTCTTCTTTGATATTACTAGTTTGTTGTACATTTTGATAAAAATCACCCAACGACTTGTAGATATTATTTTGTTCTTGATTGGTTAATGTATAACTATCAGGTTTCAGACTATATTGTATTGTATTTTGGTTATTTAAATTTTGTGGTTGGTTAGATAAATAGTGATTAGCATACTGGACAATGGTTTGGGTATTCTCAAGTGGGTGACTAAATGAACCACTATTGTCTAAATTTTGTACTTGGTTATTTTGATGAATGTAATTTTGTATTTGTTGGTTATTTGAATTGATAGAAAAAATCTGGTTTTGATAGGGTTGAATTTGAATATTTTGTTGTTGGGTATTAACATTATTCGATAAGATATTATTTTTTATCTGTCCTTGTTGATAATAATGATTATATAGAGCATTTGAATTATGTTGATTAGAATTTGTTTGGATGGCATGATGTTGAGGAATAAAATTTTTTATTTGTTCTCGATCAGGTGATATTAAAGAATAAGGAGAAACGAAGTTTTGGTTTTTTAAGTAATTCAGTTGCTTTACTGGATGCTGGTTAGATAAAATGTTATTTTTTATTTGATGTTGGTTTATATTAGTTTGTTGGGGAATTTGTTGGGTATTTAACGATTGTGATTGAGTATTTGAAGCAGAACTAATTTGATGGGGAATTTGTTGATTATTTAATAGAGGAAGGTTATTTTTTGTTTGAACTTGATTATAAATATTTGAAGATGAGATGACATGGTGGGGATTTTGTTGGTTATTTATTGACGAGTGAAGATTGTTTTTTGCCTGATTTGTTTGAAAATAGTCTTGATTTGATGCTGAATTAATAATCTGCGACTGAGAAATTGGATTTTGCTGATATTTAATTGAAAGTGGAATGTTTTTTGTTTGGGGTTGATAATTAAAATTTAATGCTGAATTGATTTGTTGAGGAATTTGTTGATTCATCTGTTGAATTTGATTTTGTTGATTATTTAATAGTAAGAGATTGTTTTTATAATATTCTGCTGAATTTATCTGATTTTGCAAAATCTGTTGATTTTTATTTACTATTTCTGGATTCTGGTATTGAAGATTTGATAATAAATTTGATTTATACTGAGGATGTTGAGTTGTCTGCGGCACTAATCTTGCTGGTTGGGAAATTTGCTGTTGAAATGTTTGTTGTTGTTGAGGAATTTGCTGTTGAAATGTTTTTGTTGTTGTTGGGGAATTTGATGTTGAAATGTTTGCTGAACAAATTTTTCATGATGTGGAATTTGCTTTTGAAATGTCTGCTGTTGAGGAATTTGTTGTTGAAGTGTTTGAACAAATTTTTCTTGATTTGGAATTTGATGTTGAAATATCTGCTGAACAAATTTTTGATGTTGCGGAACTTGCTGTTGAAATTGTTGGGGAGGTTGTTGTTGAAATGTTTGCTGCACAAATTTTTGTTGTTGTGGAATTTGTTGTTGAATTGTTTGCTGTTGTTGAAGACTTTGTTGTTGAATTGTTTGCCCGACAAATTTGTGTTGGGGAATTTGTTGAATTGCTTGTTGATTATTCAGTAACTGTGTGATATCATAATTATTGTTGGTTTGGATTGGTTGTTGAAATTGCTGGTAATTCACTTGACCGGCGCCATAGTTCTGATTCTGTTGTTGTTGTTGACTAGAAACGAATATTTCACTTTGCGGCAAATAATTATTTGACAATTGTGATTGTTCTGAGAACAATTGCGCTGTTGTGCCGTCATCAACAAAACGTCGTTCTTCTAATTTATTAGTCTCATCTTCATCTTTCACTTCTTTTTCTGAAGTAACTTTCTTCATTAAAAATATCACGAATAGATGAATTATCTAATTTCGAAAAAAAAAAAAAAAAATGATTAATTAACAAAAACAAAAAAAGAGATAAAAGAAATTTAAGTGAAAATGAAAGTTGTTCTCAATGTTTTGCTTGAAATATCATCCGAGAAGTTTTTGCACCAATTAATTATCTCCTCAAATTCACTGAATATTAAATATTTAAATAATTAAATTCGTTGATAAAATGATATTTTAATCAAATGTTCTTAATAAAAAATATATAAAATAAAATAAATAAAGTTATAATTTGTTCAAAATAGTAAAATTGAGTTTAAAAACAAATTTAAATATAAATGATATCAAAAAGAAAAAATAGAGTTTTGTTTAAAATTTCTCTTTTTCTCTCTCTGAATATGGCAAGAATTAAATTATTATTAAATTTAATTTAACATTCTATCAAATTATCAAACCAATTTGAATTACATTTTAAAGTGACCGAGGGCTAGAATTAAAATTAGCTTTTAAATATGGAATTAAAAATAAGGAGGCCTAACAACTAGATCGTTGCCTAGCACGGCAGATACTCGGGTGGGTGGCCTCGAGGAATATGCGTGTGGAACGTCCATCGGTATATCTTAATTTAAAATTAATGATGATGAGAGGGAAATGTACCGGTATGTATTCTAACACCCATAAATAGGCTCAACAGCCTAGAAGGAAAAAAAAAACATTTAATTGTTAAAAATTTATTTTTAATGCAAAAGAAACCTTTTAAAAAGAATAAAGTGACCTTGAGAGCTGTGATTGGTTTCAATTTCAGAGGAACATCAATTTGTATTGAGAGATGAGAGCAAATAAAAAAAAAAAGTTTGATCTTGAATAATTTAATTCCTCAGGGCAATATTGATTTTATCATCTAACAAATTAAATAAATGTTAGCGTAATTTTATATGACATAATTTTAGAATCGAAAATGCTAGTCAGCAAAAAATAAAAGGAAGATGCTTTTTTTTATTTAAAGTTTTATCCCGACGACAAAATTGAGATTAAATTTCCTTAACTCTATTTATTCACAAAGCCTCTTGAAGAATTTTATATAATATGCAAAGTAGATAGAGGAATATAGACATGGACTTTGAAAAATAAAACACTTTATTTTATTGTTATAGGCCTACAAGACTAGGAGAAAAATCTTGTCTTAAAATAGCCAATGAAATTCATTTGTTCGAACGCGCCTAAAGGATAGGCAAGCATATCGACATGCCTGTTTGCTCTGTTGAGAATCTATTCAGGCTCGCTAGTGAAAGAGAAGTTGACGCATGCGCACTCGGATTCTTTTTACTCTAACTTCTTTCAATCTGGGTTTCGCGAAAATAATATCATAATAGCGGAATTTTAAATTTGTTTTTTGGTCTTATTTGATTAAAAAAATAATTTTTTGGATATACCCTGGTATCGGTATTTATATTTTTTTTAGAATTATCCTTTTTCTTGAATTTTTTCACCCATTTAGTAACTTCAAATGGGATGATTTATTTTAAAAACCTGGTATAACTATACAGCACACAACTTTCTCTTACCTTCGGTAATCGAATGTTGTGCTCTGTGCTGTCACACCAGATTTTTTTGTGTCGAGATATATTTAGTTTCCCATTTAGTTTCAACCACTTGCATTTCATAAGTAAAAAGTAAAAAAGTAAATTAATTCAAAATTTCCAAAAGCTCTGAGTATTTTAAAAGTTGACTGCCTGAAACAAACTATAATTATTTTTCAAAATTTTAATCTCATATTTGAATATTTTTTCCATAGAATCCTAAATAAATACAAAATTGCATAAGAATTGGAAAAAAATTTTTTAAATGTGTAAAAAGTTCCAAAGGGTCCCCCTTTGTGAATCGAAATTAGCATGCAAATATATCCCCATAGGGATTTAACATGGCTCTATGGAAGGAAGAGCCGGAAATGAAATTTGAAAAATCTCAAATACTACATCAGTAAAGTGAACTTAAAAACAATTTTCAGGAAAAACTTTCCTGATATACTTTTTAAAGAGCATCTAAAAAATAATCGATTTATGAATTTTAATCAAAATCGTTTGAGCCAATTTTGAGGAAAGAGTGAGAGAGCGCATGTTGTGCAAAACAGTCAACCAGATATACCGTACTTTAAAAAAAAATCATTAGTTTGTGTTCGAACCCGGAACAAATTGGAAAATCATCTATTTATTTAATTATTCTTTTTGGAAGGCAATCAAATTTTTAGGAAAAGTTTCCATTTTCAATATGAGATTTACTGGTGGGTCCTGGTCAACAGAGGATTACTAAAAAGTCCTTTTTCTTAATCATTTTTTATTTAAATAAAATAAATAAATAAATAACTAAATTTAACATTTAATAAAATCTCATAAATAAATAGAGTGGAAACGGAATCTTTTAATTATTCATAAAGCAGCTATGTTCTGTCAAGAGATGGATCTTTTAAAGAAAAAGAGAAAAATATAGCTGCTTTCTTTGGCGAATAATTATATTTAAATTCTTTAATAGGATGCCAAGACACAAAGGGAATTATTAGACCAGAGAAAGAGTTATAAAAAAAAAAAGTGTCGCTAAAAGTTTATTATATAGAGTGAGTGTATTATTATATACTAGAAGCACTCAAAGTGAAACAGAAATTTTTACATGGCCGAGAACAAAATAACTTTTCCTCTCGCGCACACGTTAGGGGTGAAATTTATGGACCCTTCGTCATTTAATTTTTTTTCAATGGTATAAAATACACCATCAATGAAACTTGAGAGAATAAATACTTTTAACAAACTCGATTCCCGAGAGCCAGGGCCGCAGACAGGGGGAAGGGGCAGGGGGCTATATCCCCGGGGCCCGGGCCCTTTGCCCTCCAACCTTAAAATTCAAATTAAAAAATAATTTTCATGGTTAAAATTTCAAAAAAAAAAATCATTTTCTTGAAATTTTTTTTTCTGAGGGGCCCATATATAGTGGTATATAGAGAGAGAAAGTATTGGATTCATGTCAAAAATTCGATGTCGAGATTTTGATGGATATACACGTTTTGGGGTCCCCTGAATCCAAAAAAAGTGATTTTTGCGAAATGGTCTGTGTGTGTGGGTTCAAGCATGAAGGAATTGAGCTAGGAGGTTGAAATTTTATATTTAAGTTAGGCACCGGGGGGGGATTAAAGGGGGGGGGGGGGGGGGGGGGCCCCCCAACCCCCCTAGGGCGTGAAAATAAGCTTTTAATCAAAATCGGACTAAGAGTACTAGTACTTTACTGATGTACTTTTTCAATTTTTTTTCCATTAAACGCCAGAAAAAAGATACAAATAGACATTAAAATTAAATATACACTAGGTTATTTGTTTCAAAGATTTTATTAATTAAAAAATTAACACTTGATACGTATTTCGACAATTCCTTGTCATCATCAGAAGTGATTACAAGGAATTGTCGAAATACGTATCAAGTGTTAATTTTTTAATTAATAAAATCTTTGAAACAAATAACCTAGTGTTTAATTTGTATATTTAATTTTAATTTACAAAATATTTCAACGAAAATCAACGGTCGAAAGTTTAAATCTTACAAATAAACATATTGAATTATTTTATTCGCATACAGACAGAACATTTTGCGGGGCACTCAAAACGTGTATTTTCATCAAAATCTCGTATTTTTGACATGCATTCTTTCTCTCTCTCTCTCTCTCCATATATAATTATATATTTATATAGGTAATTACAATGGGTCAAAAATTAACAAGTTATCGTATAAAAAAAAAATATGAGGGAATTGAGTTTGAATCTCGTAACTACAAAACGTGTATTTCCATCGAAATCTCGACATAGAATTTGATATGAATGAAATACTTTCTATCTATTTATATTACAATATATAGATAAGAGAAAGTAAAACGCACTCAATAATAAATCGAAACGATAGATAACAAAAAGAGATTTCCCTCTCTTTGTTTATCTCAGTGTCGTTAATAAAAATCTCCTGAGGGTGGGAAGCGTAAGATAATAAATTTAACAGCAATATTTTTATTGTATTTCAATCTTAATAATCCCATATTTTCCGGTTGAGATCCCCCGCTATTTTAGGCCTAGTAAAAAATTATTATTTACTTACTTGTACATATACAGTATAATATTAAAAAAAAAAAATTAATATTTATTCAAACAAGGGGGTAGGGAATCACATTGAGAACAAACAAACATTTACACTGAAACCAACACTGTATCACAGTACCAGGAGTTTCATCATGAAGAATTAATTGCCTGTTGGGTGCATCTGCTGCACTCCGCACTCACTGTGCCTTGTCTGTGTACTCCTTCACATATGGACCTTGGCAGATGTGCTCCAAGGCGTTTTATAAGCTAGTAACACTTTCGTCTGTCACGGTATATAACCAAAGGGGGGCTTCGCCTGCACTGGTCGTCGGTTAATTATTTATTAAAATTTTTGTGTTGTTTATATTTTTTATTTAGTATTTTTAAGGTAATTAAATATTTATTAATTTATATACCCGAAAAAATAAGGGAGTTGAACCACGGATCCTCCAATTGTGGCGCCGAATTTGGGTCCATTTCTTCTGATGACTAAAATTGTTTTCAATTGAGTTCATATCCCCGAATGTCGTGCTTGTAGTGGTAAGGGCACTCCGAGTACAAATTGGAGGATCCGTGGTTCAACTCCCGGCGGCACACCCTTATTTTTTCGGGTATATGAATTAATAAAAAATTTGTTAAAATACATTTTTTAAATAATGTTTAAGTGAACTGTTGAATACCTGGTATAAAATACTAAAATGTCCAAATGATTTAAATAAATATTCATTGGACTGCCTGCGGTCCAAACCCGTGACCCTTGGTATAGAAGGTCAGCACTCTACAAACTACACCAAATCCAAGAGCTTTAAGATTATCATTATTGACATTTGTCAATCTCTATTTGTCACCTCTAATCTCTCTTGAGCCCGGGGGCCTGGCAACGAAGAAGATAACACAATCGTTAAGTGATGCTAAACACGGGGAAAAGCTCGAATTAGTGACCCTGAGTAATCAGCGTGTGGAACGCCCCCGGTAGCCATCGATATTACATACTTGAATATATATATAAATAAATTTAACCCCTGAATAGCCTCTGTGGCCGAAAAGGGTTTTAAAAAACCTCTCTGGGCCACGGGAGGGTTGAAGAAACTATTTAGGCCAGGGGTGGCCAACACCACCCACTCCCGGAGTTTGGCCAAATGTACAAACATAAATGTTAATTTTTTTGTACATATCACCAAAAGAACATTACATCGTAAACGTTTCTAAAATTTGGCCCGTCTGCTGAAAAAGTCCTTTTTTAGTTGGTCGTTTTCATTAATTTAATTTTTATCTCTTTTAAAAAAGGGATGAATAAAAATTTTAAGAATTTCTTTTGACATGAGTTTGTTATCTTGAACTAAATATTTTTTTCGTTTTTTGACAATAAATTCCCTCCAATTACTTGGGGAAGATTTTCGTAGTAATTATTATCACTAAATTTCCAAATGATTCTGAGAATTCTGTTTCTTAATAAATATTTGGGGGGAACTTATTCACTCGGAATAATATCAGCTACCGTGTATAAAAAAATTTTTTCTCCTTCATAAATAAAATATGAATCAATAAAAGAGGATATTCATCTAAATGCGATCTCATAGAAAGAGAAAAAAAAATCAAATCATCATATTTTCTTATTCTTCTAGTAGAAGTCAATAACCTTTTTGAAGCCACGTAAGAAGTCAATTTAATCTTAAAAATTCACAAAGGGCGGTGATGAAAAGAAAAAAAAATAAGTTGCAAGAATGTCATGAGACTTTCCTATAAAGTGAAATAAAAAATATGGTGTGACTGGTCGCACAGCAAATTTTTTGTGTCGAAATTTAGATTCCCATAGCACCTTAGTTAACTTGACCACTTGAATACAAAATTCATAAGAATTGGAAAAAAAATTATTAATTGTGTAAAATGTTCCAAAGAGTCCCCCCTTTTGAATCGAAATTAACATGGAAATCCCCATAGGGATTACATTGGCTCTATGGAAGAAAGAGCAGGAAGTGAATTTGAAAAATCTGAAGTATTACATGAGTAAACTGTACTTCAAACGATTTCCAAGAAAAATTTTACTGATATATTTTTTAAAGGGCATATAAAGAATAGTTGATTTATGAATTTTAATCAAAATCCTTAGAGCCGGTTTTGAGAAAATCGAAAAAAAACTGAAAAAGCACTTCAATAAAGTACTAGTACTTTTTGGCCGATTTTGTTTAAAAGCTTATTTTAACTGTTTGGGAGAGTACCTAACTTAAATATAAAATTTCAACCTCGTAGTTTATTTATTTCATGCTTAAAATCGTTACACACAGACCATTTAGCGAAAATCACTTTTTTGGACTCAGGGGACCTCAAAATCTATATATCCATCAAAATCTCGATATCGAATTTTTGATATAAGTGTAATATTTTCTCCCTACATATTATATATATAGGTAAGAGAAAGTAAAAATCGCTCCAGGTGAAAATAAATAATTTATAAAATATTTGTTTTTATTTTCTCTTACCCTATTATATATGAAATATATAAAAAGTATTGAATTCATGTCAAAAATTCGATGTCGAGATTTTGATGGATATATACTTTTTGAGATTCCCTAAATAAAAAAAAAGTGGTTTTCGCGGCATGGTCTGCCTGTGTGTGTTCAATTTTAAGCATGAAGGAATTGAGCAAGGAGGTTAAAATTTTATATTTAAATTAGACATCCACCTAGGGCGTAAAAATATGCTTTTGATCAAAATCGGTCAAAAATTACTAGTACTTTACTGATGTACTTTTTCCATAGGACAAGAAGCGAGAACTCTACCTCTATGCTTCGGCCTCGGATAAGTTATAAGATTTTTCTATCTTATTTGAAAAAATTATATTTTACTCTTTAAAATTCCAATGAATTCGAGAGTAAAAATAATATTAGAGTGGGGAAAAGGATTCTCCATATAGGAATGAATTTTAATGATGTCATCTCAAAAAGAAATCCATTTTCTCTGAAAAGGAAGAATTTCTTTATTAATACCAGTTAATAATAGACTACCACCAAGATGAAAAAATAAGTCTTACGTTATATTCAGATGATGATTTCTAATAGTTTTTTGTTTTTACCAAATCTACTTTTCAATTCATTTTGCGATTATATAAAATAAATGAAATATTCAAGGATTTTCTTCTATCCTTTGTATAACAAGATTTCAATTTTACTTGGAAATTAATTCCGAGCTAAATATTAATGACATTTTAACTTTCAGATTTAATTAATAATTTTAGAAATAACACAAAGCACAAGTTGAAAAGCATCCATTTTAAAGTGGATCAAAAAATAACGAGTTATCGTATAAAAAAAAAAAAAAAAAATTAAAGAGGGAATTGAACCTGAGAATGGCGATATTAAAATGTAAGAGAGAATATGTCTAAGAGGGAGAGAGAGAGTAATTTGCATCTAACCAAAGGAAGAAATTTGAAATTTGATTACAAATATCATTTCAAAAAAAAAAGACACTTGACTTCCGGGTCTTAGAAAATGGAGAAAAGAATGAGAGAGAGGGGAATTTTATGATTATTAAGCCAAGAAGGAGGAATTCCTTCCTCTTGTTGAAATTTAAAATTGCGGGCTTTATTAAATTCATTAAACGAGATCGTGAAAGAAAAATCTTTATTTAAAAAAAAAAAAGCAGAAGGGCACTTTTATTTACTTTTGTTTCTTTTGCTCCCTTTAAAATCGTAGACTTCATACAAATTCACAATTAATAATTCACTTGACGATGTAAAGAAAAACACTGACAGACCCCACTGTACATTTTTTTTTCCTGTTAAATAGATACAGGCGGAATCAAAAGCAACTTTAGGTTGTTTTTATTAAAACTGTACAGTCGCGGCCACAAGTGCCTGATGTGCTCATGATTGGAGCCTTCAAACTTAGGCAACCAAACCAATAATTTTAAAATAAATAAGTCGTCTTTTTTTTAAATGCGCCTGCTTGAATGCGAATATGTGTCTATGAAATTATATTCTCATTTATTCCCCCCAACCAGCTCTGAAGATGACTTATACAATGGGCGAAACGTCGGCCTGGTACTGCTTTAACAAAATACCATCTATTGCAATAGTATTGAGACTAAAACCCGGTAGTTAGGCAGCCCATGTGACATACGCACACTAAAGCTTTCTGCTGTGATCTATACCTTTTTCAAAGCAGTCAAAAAAGCTTTAGTGTGCGTGTGCCATTTGAGCTGCCTACCTATCGGGCTTTAGTCTCAATACTATTTTTAATAAGAGAATTAAATTCAAGAATGATACACAAGGCTTTTTGTTTCAATGATTTATTTATTTATCATTAACACTTTATACGTATTTCGACACCATTTGTGTCATCATCGGAAGTGATTTACATGCTGAATGGACTAGCATCGCATTATTTTTCAACTGGGGTAATCAGAGGGGCGTGAAGGGTGGGGGTAGGGGAAAGAGAAGGGAACCTTTTCCAGGAAAATCATGTTCGGTGATGAAACAAAAGCCATAGGAACCACTTAGAGACCACTATTCAAAAATGTGTTTTTACATCCAACACTTCTCACATCAAACTCTTCTGATGATGACACATATGGTGTCGAAATACGTAGAAAGTGTTAATGTTAAATAAATAAATCATGAAACAAAAAACCTTGTGTATCATACTTGAATTTAATACTCCTATTAAAGCATAATGTTTCAACTAGAGCCAACGGTTACCAGTTTAAAATTACTCAATAAATGGTACATTTGGATGTCAAGTTTTGAAGTTTTTTTTTACTCTGCCTATAGAATACTTCAAGCTACTAACACATACTACATAATTTACCTATACAGATATATGTTAAATAAATAAAAGAAGAGAATGTCAGGCAAACATCGAATGAAAATTGCAATAAAAGAAAACGTAATTAAATCACGCCATATCCTGTTTTGCTAACATCCTCTCCTTTTATTTATCTAATTGTTGGACAGTCATTTCTCTAATCGACATAGGTTAATAAAATTTTTAGAATAAAAAAGATTTAGAGACCGCAGTGCAGATCTTCTTTAATAAGAGAGATTTGTAGATGTATTACAATAAATTAGACGAGACATTGTTCATAATTGTCAGGATTATATGATTATAGTGTGTGTGTGCATTCACAAAAATTCAGATCCCTCTTTATATGCCAGCGATGTAAAACATCCATTCCGTCGCACTCGATTGGTTTTATGGATTAACTTTTGGTTACAGTTTATTTTAAAAAAAAATTTAATAGAGGTGGTATCAACAACACTGATTTTAGACATCTGTCAACACATAGGTATCATATAATTATGACAGTTTTGTGTAATTGCATCTAGATTCTCTTCCCCTGCGACACAGCGATCGGAACCTCTGATCCGAGAAGAAAAGAAATATTTTTGTTAAATTTACAGTCTTGGCTAAGAACAAATGAAAAATTAAAATATCTCCTGAATTATTAAATATAGCCCTACCGAAATAATACCTATATGCAAAATTGTTCTATTTTTTAGTAGTGAACAATTTTTATTTGAAGAAATTTTTTGTATCTTTTACCCATTTCTCATTAGGAGTAGGGTTTTAAGGAAAGTGCACTATAAGAATGATTCTTCTTCTTTCCTTTCCTTTATTATCCCCGGGGGGGGGGGGGGGGGGGAAAGGGGGGGGGGGGGGGGGTTTTTTGCGACACGAAGAAATAGAACAGGCCGGCCCGTCGCACGGCCTGACGTCTGTTGAAAATATAGAAGGAAGGGACAGACATGTAAAGAATAGGGCTGTCAGTCCCAGCTCGGGCAGCTCGTGGTCGCCATCCACGTACCCACAAGATGTGGGCCCCTGAGCAATTAATTAAGAATGATTAAGACATACAAAAATGTCTTCAATAGCTATAAACAAAATTGTTCTATTATTAATTCTGAACAATTTTGTTTATAGCTATTATTTCGATGAAGTTAATACTTCTAATTTTTCATAAATTTAGTTAATAACATTGGCTATGTTTAATAATATGAATTCTGTTGGTGGCATTTTTCACATCTTAAAATCTACAAAATTTTTTTTTTTTTACCTTTAAAAAAATGTGATTTGTTCTTTTTGTTTCCTTTCTACTAGAATTAGTTACTTTTTTGCTCTTTTCCTCTCCTCTGCTCTTGACCAGGAAACGCCTGTCAAAAACAGAGGCGCCACCACGTCTTTTCTAAAAAAAAGAACCATGTGAGTGAGAAAAAAAATTTTCTAAAAGTTAAACGCGAGAGAGAAAATGTCGTTTCCTCTCTAAATTGTTCCCTTGTGTAACAAAATCACTTAGACCAACTTTTGTTTCACTAAAAAAAAGGAAGATATTAATAACAAAACTAATTAAATGTAATAGTAACATGTCGCACATCAAAAAAGGTTGGAAACCCCTGATTTAGAGTATAATTACCCGGAAAAACGTACAGTCAGGGACAATATCAAGGTTTTCTACTTGTGATTATTTCATTGTTTTTATAAATAAAAATGAAAATCTTTTTTGGAAGTTTTCTAGGTCTGAACCATGAAAGTTTCCATTAAAAAATATATATTTTTTTAAAAAACAATGAAATAATCACAAGTAGAAAACGCAATATTAAATACCCTGAGGCTGAAATATCAAAAATTTGTATTCACTTGGCAGATAAAGAAGATTGTGGAAAAAATAGGACAATAAAGATATCGCTTTTATAGATATGGCGCCCCCCGGGTAACAAAAAAATAATAAAAAATCCCACTAAACGGAATTTTATTAAATTGTTTCCGAGGTTTCTCTTTTGTGACGTCATTACGCACCCGTGCTTTAAATTTTTTTTTTTTTTATCAATAAATGAAAATATTTCATTAGCACAATCGATTTTATTATCTCTATTTCTCTATAAATGTTAGAGCTCTCTATCTACACCCTCGCATTTCTAGATGATGATGAAATCTCAGAGGACTTTATTTTTAGGTTAATAAAAGAAATAAAACCCCGAGTTGATAGCTAATAAAAAAGAAAAAAAATGCCACCATCTTTTGACAAATTTCTGGGTTAATTTCTAAATAATTATAAAGAAAAAAAAACGATTTAATTCTTCAAGTAGTCGATATAAAAATAAATTGAATTGCATAAAACAGAAAAAGCCCTTTTTTAACACTTTTACTTTTTATAGGATACTAATGTTTTTTTTTTATTGATTCTTCTATTTAAGGATTGATAAAATTTTTATTTAACAAAATTAATTTATGCTTGAATTAGATGAGAAATAAAATTTCCTTTTCGCCTTCAATTGGTTGGCTGGTTGCTCTTGATTGCCTGCATATAGCATTCAAGCAACCCAATTGATTAACTCGCTAGCGACGTCATTGCTCTAGTCGTGAATGGCGTAAGATTTTTTTTTTTGTTTTGATCTTAAGGTGCGCGTCTCGAAAAACCGTTATTCGCTGAATGAGAAGCTGGTTACTCTAGGCGGCAAGAGATGGCGTTAGTTCTTCCAATACCAAACAAGAATTCTAACAATTAATCGTCCTGAGGAAGGTCGTGACTTGCGACCGAAACGTCGACGGTTAATATTTAAATAAAAGTTTTTATTTAATTCCTTGGCTGCAAAGTCTCCTATACCCAAAGAAGTGAAGTTATTCTTAAAAAATAAAAAGATTAAGATAATACTCCGACATGACGTCATCACAGAGAGAAATTCATTTCTTTTATTTAATAATAAAAGATTAAATTACATTTCCAGAGAATTAAATTAATTTAATATAGGTGCAGTGGCGTCATTTTTTTGGGTGGGGGGGGAGAAACTTTTTTTTTCTTGATATTTATTCAGATTTGGTCAAAAGATATTTAATTTAATTAATTGTTTAATTTTGTACAGTTTATATACTCGTAGATATATTTTGAAATATTATATTTAGAAAAATATAAAATTTTATAAAAATCAGAGCCCTTGGGGTGGGGGGGGGGCAAATGCCCCCCTCTCCCAAATGACGCCACGTATAGGTGACCCCCGAGAAACAAGACTCTAGAACGCCACCGATAGTGAATTATTATTTCTAATAAATGAAACATCGTAAGAATGAGAATAAATAAAAAGGAAGATCTTTATAGAGTAAATTTATTAAAAAACGAACTTTATTTAAAAATAAAATAAAAATACAGACACAGTGAAATAAAAAAAGGAAGAAATAAAAAAAAAAAAATAAGACCTACCCTAATTTTATTTCTTTTGAGCGTTCAGTGAATTTCTTTTAAAAGAAGATTAGAAAATAAATAAATCTTGTTTTTTTTTTTTTTTTTTTTTTGAACGACGAATGAAAAAAGGAATAGAGGGTCTAACGAAGCTTAAGCGGAATCCTTCTTTTTCCCTTTTGCGACTTCTTCAAGCACAACAAATTCAAGGCAACAACGAACGAAGACAAATAAAAATCTGCTGTGATTTAAGGGCTTAATTATCATTTAGACAAATTTGTACTTTTGATTTAAAGTACAGCTAGTAGTTTTAATAAGTTTTAAATTCTTCTTTTGACATAAGCCTTCTTAATATTTTTTTTTATCTTCTATTATACTTCAATTTAATTTATCGATCTTAATTTATTTCCCTTGCAATCTAATACGAATAAAAAAATACTACTTTATAAATAATAAATTATATATATCATAGATAGGTCTATGAGAATGTTTTGAAAGCATATAATTAATATTTATTAACTCGCACATCTAAAAACAATTGTCTCGGCCGGGAATCGAACCACGGATCAATGGCACTCACATAGCTGAGTGGGCTTGGTAGCTAAGTGGATTGATCGTTCGAGTAGTCCGAGGTTCTGCCTATATGAGTTAATAAATATTAATTAAATGTTTTCAATAACTACTCTATATTTTAAAGAGACCATTTATTCCAGAAAATATTCAGCCCCCGAAGGCGGGGCTTTGCGTCTAGTATACAATAAAATGAATTTTTTTTTCTCCTGAATTAGATCTTTAATAAAATGCTGATTCATTTTTTGTCTCTAGCAAATTCACCCTCTTCTCTTTAATTGGACGTTTTTTTTTTTATTTTCTTTAAAATAACTTCTATCTGCTTCTATCGAAATAATTAAATTACTTATTAAAGTGATTTTAAATTCAATTTTAAAGAAAATAATTTAATTCCAATTCATTTGGTTCGTAAAGAAGAGGAGTGTTGTTTGAAAGAGAGGTTAAAAGAGAAAGAATCTCTTTACGCGGTATTTATACGATTCTTAAAAACAGAGGAGAGAAAAAATAAAATTGCCAATTTTATTGTTCATTTTTTTTTTAGAACTTTTTCTTAATTTTGTTTTTGTTTGAAATTGCATATGAACGGAATTTTCTAGATTTTTTCAAATAGTTACTCCTTAAAGAATGCAGAAAGTTGAAATACAAAGTTTCAGTTCAAACGGGGGTGGTTTAGTGGTGCAAAACATGACTAAAAGTTTAGAAAAATCGGAATTTTTTTATTTTTTAAACTTTGGACACCCCTAATACAATTTTCCATCCCTGAATGCAAAATTTAATTTATTTAATTGTTTAGTTCTTTAGCTTTCCAAAATTCATTCATTCGTGAAAATCTGTTAAGTATTAACGAAATAATGAACTCTTTTTCTACTTTCTACCTCGTCTTATTCCCAAAGTGCGAAGGTCCGCGGACTTTACCTTTTTTTTTAAATTCAGGGATGGTCAAAACTCCAAAATTAATAAAAAACTGAAAAAATTCGATCGTTCTAAACTTTTTGCCTTGTTTTGCACCATAAATCACCTCTAATTATGGCTGAAACTTTATATTCCAAAGTGTTTCAACTATCAAAATTTCATTGCAGCAAAATCACTTCTGGCCAGTGTAATCGATTCATTTAGTGTTATCTCTATTTTACCCTTTCCCTTAAATTAAATCTCAACTTTTGACAAGATTTTAAATTTCTTTTCAAACCCATCAAAACTTTTTCTAATATGTTAGAGTAAACACACACACACATACATAGGCTCTATGTTAAATTAAAAAAAAAAATCTATTAAAAAACAAATTATTCTTTTGTCATTTAAATCTCAAAGTTTTTTTTTCTCTCTCTTCTTTTTTTCCTAAAAGGAAAAAAAAAAACAAAATATTTAAAAAAGATGCTTTCCAAAGTTTATCTAAGTTTTCATAAAGTTTCGATGCGTGATCTGAATTTTGATAAGAGATCCATCAAGAGAGAGAGAATCAAGGTCAAATTTGTTATCACCATCGATTATAAGTCAATTATAATAATAATAAAAATAATCCCCTCTTTTTTTCTCTATTCAATCGTTAAAAAAAATTGATTCTATTTTAATTTTGTTGGTGGTTTTTTTTTATTGCTTGACCTTACTATTGACAAAAAGTTTTTTTTATAAATATAAGTTTCCTAGTTTTATTTTTTAGAGCAAGAGTTATGGGTGTCTTTTTGTCTATCGTTGTTGCTTATGGCAGGGCCGAAGAATAAATTTAAAAAAAAATGCCTGAACCAAGAAATTTCTTAGAGAAGCAAAAATTTGAAGATTTTTACTGTTGTAAAATTTTTTAAAATCTGAAATGAAGAGTTGAAACATTATTTTTTAATAAAAATTTTCTTTAATAAATAATTTTTTGCTCAACCATCCTGTCATGAAAATCCTGACGTCATTCTTTGAATAAATAAAGATATTTTTTTGTAATCCTTTTTATTTATTATTTAAATATAATAAAGGAAAACAACCGAGTATACCGGTATATATACCTCTATATTTTTACTTTCTCTTACCTCTATATATGTTAATATATAGAGTGAGAAAGTATTGGATTCATGTCAAAAATTCTATGTCGAGATTTGGATGGATGTACACGTTTTGAGGTCATGAAGGAATTGAGCTAGGAGGTTGGAATTTTATATTTAAATAAGACGCCCCTCTGGGAAGTGACACGAAGCTTTTGATCAAAATCGGCTAAAAAGTACTAGTACTTTACTGATGTATTTTTTCAGTTTTTTTTTTTTCGATTTTCTCAAAATTCGCTCCACTTAATTCAAAAATCAATTATTTTTTAGATTCTCTTTAAAATGTATATTCTCATTTCGCCATTGAAATCTTCTGAAGACCACTTTACTCTTGTACTCCTATAGAAAAGATAGGAGAAATGGTTGCCATGGTAACAAAATATAAATATTTTGCCATACTTATAAATTTTACATCTTGAATTCTAATATATCGGCGGAAACTAAATATATGTCAACACGAAAAATCTGGTGTGAAAAGCACATGACACAACTTTAGATTACCGAAGGTAAGAGAAAGTTGTGTTCTGTGCTGGGGGGATGTCCCTCTGCCTCCTTTCCCAAAATGACGTCCCTGATTTAAAGATGACTTGCTAAAACTTTTGCCTTCCATGGTATATATTCTTTAACCTTCCTTAAATGCAGACATGTTGCAGATTTCTTTTTATAAAAAGTTAGTCAATTTTATATTTATTTATATAAAGTATTTTTTTTTTCTTTTCGTTATTTTCTTTAAAATTAACCTTGGCTGAATATAATTAAGGTCACTTTGATAAACGGGCTACGGCTTTAAACACTTTATAACTCTTTAATGGAGATATAAAATTTAGAGCAGCCACAAAATAATCCAGATTACGAACAATGGCTCTGTTCAAAGAGGAGATAAAGATTGAAGAGAATTATCATTCCCATCTTTTATTCAACCTCTTGAAAAACAACTTACAACAAAAACGGAAGCCTAATAATAAACATTTTTATTTTTATTTTAAAAAGTGAAAAATAAAATTTAATATTGTGTAAATAATAGATCCTATTTTTTTTTTTTTTTGGAATGGGTGCATAAGGTCCGAAGATCTATAATGTATGACGAGAGGTCACATGCAGCCAGGAAGAAAATAAAAACAAAAGGAGAAGCATAAAAGGGGAACTCAACTGCGGGAACTGAGAGAGCCTGTTGAGATTAGACTTGAAAGTCTGAAGATTGTATGTAGCTTTTGGGGAAGATAGATGCAGGTAGCTTGTTCCAATCACGGGAGGTCATGGGGACAAAGGAAGAATGAAATTGACTAGTTCTGTTAGTCGTCCTATGAATCTTTCCTATGAAGTACAATAGTAAAGTGGTCTTCAGAAGATTTCAATAGCAAAATGAGAATATACATTATAAAAAATAATTGATTTTTGAATTTTAATCAAAATCATTGGAGAGAATTTTGAGAAAATCAAAAACAACTGAAAAAGTCCATCAGTAAAGTACTAGTACTTTTTGGCCGATGTTGTTCAAAAGCTTCGTGTCACGTCCCAGGAGGGTAGCAAACTTAAATATAAAATTTCAACCTCCTAGCTTTTTTTTTCTTGAGATATTTTGTTCACAGACAGACTATGTCGCGAAAACCACTTTTTTGGATTCAAGGTACCTCAAAAGGTGTATATTCATCAAAATCTCGAATTTTTGACATGAACCCAATACTTTCTCTCTTTATATATATATTACATATATACATAGGCAAGAGAAAGTAAAAGACGTAGAGGTTTTTTATTTATCTTACGAATTACAAGTATGTAATTAATGGATTTTTAAAGAGAGGAAATTTCAAATTTAATTTCACTTAAGACAAGTCCTAATTGAAAATTTCACTTTTATTTACATTTCCTTATTTAATATGTAAGCTTATACAAAACTAATTATGATTTTTTAAATATTTCTACAATTAAAAATAATATTCGTAACGCTCCTTGTAGTATCCACACTTTCGCTCTCTCAAAGCTCAAAAGTTAATTAAATGTTTACCAAGAGACCGCGAAATTCTCACGTAGTCTTGTAATAGAGCCTTCGAATGTCGAGCAATTCCATTAACGTTGTGGATGGTAAGGGGGGGGGGGTTGGTTTGCCAACTGGGTTAAGTGCCTTCCTTCTCATCTACACTTGTTGAGGAAAAAAATATGTGCTTAAGTGGAGAAATTATTGTATTTAAACGATGAATGAAAATAATCCCCAAAATTTTAAGGTACACTAATGAATTTTATGAGAATTAATTATGAAATTATAAGGAGATAATACAATGTAATCCATAATTCAGTTTGACAATTTTGATTTCAGATTCTTTATAGCATAAAAAAATAGTTATGTAAAGGTGATTCGTTTTCCGATGTCGAAGTCAAAGGGAAAGGGGGTCTCAAAAAATTATAAATAAAGATGAATTATAGAGAGAAAAATGGTTTTAAAATTCTAAATACTGTTCGAAATTATAAAAAAATTTCATATTCTTTAAAATTTACTCATTTTCGAGGAGGGGGGTGCTCGGATCATCCCAACTTCTTTTGAAAAAATTTTGTACGGTTTAATTTATGTCTTCAAATATCAATTTCACTTCTTGTTGCCTAAGTATTGCATTCATGTCAAAAATTCGATGACGAGATTTTGATGGAAATACACGTTTTGAGTTCTGTCTGTATTCAAAATAAAGTATGAAGGAAATGAGTTACGAGGTAGAAATTTTATATTTAAGTTAGATAACTGAGGAGTGAAAATAAGCTTTTGAACATGATAAGTCTTCTTCTATCTTAGCCTTAGCCCTATGTGGGGTCGGCAAAATTAATTTATAAAGAAATGACACCGAGAGAAAAGCAAGCCGACCCGTCTCACGGCCTGACGTTTGTTATGAAAAAGGAAAAAAAAGGCTGACATAAAGGAAAGGAAGAGATGCCAGCCTGAGCTGGGGTAACTCGTGTTCGCCATCAACGTACTCACTAGAAGTGAGCCCCTGAGTGAATAATCGACCAAAGATTACTAGTACTTTATTTAAATTTATATTTTTTTTTTAAATTGTTTTTACTTTCTCTTATCTTATAGGCCTATATATGTTAATATATATAGAGAGAAAGTATTGAATTTATGTCAAAAATTCGATGTCGAGATTTTGACGGATATACACGTTTTGAGGTCCCTGGATCCAAAAAAGTGCTTTTCGCGACATGGTCTGCCTGTCTGTGAACAAAATACCTCAAGAACAAAAAAGATAGGATATTGAAATTTTATATTTAAGTTAGGTACCCTCATGGGACGCGACACGAAGCTTTTGAACAAAATCAGCCAAAGAATACTAGTACTTTACTGATGTACTTTTTCATTTTTTTTTTCGATTTTCTCAAAATTCGCTCTAACGATTTTGATTAAAATATTAAAAATCAATTATTTTTTAGATGCTCTTTAAAATGTATATTCTCATTTCAACATTGAAATCTTCTGAAGACCACTTTACTCTTGTACTCCATAGAAAAGATAAGAGAATTGGTTGCCATGGTATCAAAATATAAATATTTTCCCTTATAAATTTTACATCGTCGGAAACTAAATACATGTCGACACAAAAAATCTGGTGTGATAAGTACAGAACACAACTTTCGATTAACGAAGGTAAGAGAAAATTATGTGCTGTGCGCCAGTCACACCAGATTTTTTTAATTTAAGGTCTATTTCGGCATCTGAGGCCATCAATTGGTTGCTAGCCTATTCAATTGAGATAAATTTTTACGGGATTCGAACCCCTGGCCCCTAGCACAAGAGGCAAGAACTCCACCACTGTGCATTGCCCCGAGACTATTTTAATTTAATAAAATCCCAATGGATTATTAATTTTTTTTTCCATTATATTAATTTTTTTTAAAAATTAGACTAGAGTCAAAAACTTGATTACAATTACTGGGGATCTTCTTCCCTTGTCTCTTGAAATTTAATTTCACATTCCTTATTTGATGTTTCTTAATATTAGTATTTTCACCATTTTTTTGCCATCTTCTTTTTTTAATAATATTATTCAAATTTCACTTGAAGTTCAACGAATGCGAATTTATTATTATTTGCTATTCAGATCACGTGATATAATTACACCCACACACACACATCAACGAGTTGAAAATAAAGGATATATATGTATATAAAGATATATCCAACAAACTCGTGAATAAATTTAACGCTTTTAAGAGAAAGAAAGAGAGAGAGAGAGATAGAAAAAAAAAGGAAATGGAATTAGATTAGAGAAGAAGAAGATTAGCGAAGGAATTGGCAGAGATTAGAGGGAATTGATTTAATTGTTAAAGGAACAAAAGGATCAGAATTATTCCATCATTATTTACCTACTTCAAATATTAATAAATCAAAGAATCTTTTGATGCCGTGAAGTAAATAGGGAAGGTGTTTAAACGGCCTGAAAATGAATTGCGTATATTTAATTTAAAGTTAATTCGAAGGGAAGTTGTGTGATGTTACAAGTAGGGGTGTTCGATTATCGATTATGAACAAAAAAACGATTATTCCGATTAATCGATTATTGGATCCGGACGGACTAAAAAATAATCGATTATATCTTTTTTTTTCTCCTCTCGTAAAATTTCCATTTTCCCTCACATGAAAATCATTTGACCTTTTTTATATTATACCATTTGGTATAAATAATTTACAAAAATTCATCGGACTGCCTGGGATCCGAACCCGCGCCACTTTGGCTTCAACACTATCATTATTGACTTGTGTCAACAACTTTAACCGTCTCGGCTAAGGGAGGGGGGGGATGAAATTAAATTTATTAGTCAATCGGTTGTCAAAAAGTTGTTTAATTTAAAACAGCTATCAAAAAGTCTGCCCTGATGAATAAAGTAAAAATAGAGTAAATTCAAACATTTTAAAATCCATTCTCTGAGGCCAGAGCAGTTATGTCGTTAAGAAAAAAAATCGGATGTGACTGGTCGCACAGCACACAACTTTCTCAACTTTGGTAAGAAAAAGTTGAGTTCTGTGCTTGTCACACCAGATTTGTGTCGAGAGATATTTAGTTTCCGCCGATATATTAAAATTCAAGATGTAAAATTTATAAACATGGGAAAAAATTTATATTTTGTTACCATGGCAACCATTTCTCCTATCTTTCCTATGAAGTTCAAGAGTGAAGTGTGTTTCAGAAGATTTCAAGGGCCAAATGAGAATATACATTTTAAAGAGCATCTAAAAATAATTGATTTATGAATTTTTACATAAACAATTTATAGCTGAGATGTTATATTAATAAGAGGGTAAAAATGAGAAATGCAGCTAAGGTTATTTGTTTATTCGATTAATTCACACAGCTGACGTTTCGGTTCCGTGTTTGATCCAGCCACCTCTGAGGATGGTTCAAACACGGAACCGAAACGTCAGCTGTGTGAATTAATCGAAAAAAGAAATAACTTTAGCTGCATTTCTCATATTTACCCTCTTATTAATTTATGAATTTTAATCAAAATCGTTGGAGCGAATTTTGAGAAAATCGGGAAAAAACTGAGAAAGTGAATCAGTAAAGTACTAGTACTCTTTAACCGATTTTGATCAAAAGCTTAGAGTCACGTCCTAGGGGGGTAGCAAACTTAAATATAAAATTTCAATCTCCTAGCTCTTTTCGTTCTTGAGATATTTTGTTCACAGACAGACCGTGTTGCGAAAACCACTTTTTTGGATTTAGGGGACCTCAAAACGTGTATATCCATCAAAATCTAGACTTCGAATTTTTGACCTCAATCCAATACTTTCTCTATATATATAAGAGAAAGTAAAAATACGAATGTAAATAAAAAATTTCATGTAAAAGAACATTTCATAGAAGAATATTTAAATTAATTTATTAGTCAAACGGTTGTCAAAAAGTTGTTTAATCTAAAACAGAACCGTCTATCATTTGTCCGCCCTAATGAATAAAGTAAATTCAAAGATTTTAAAATTCATTCCCTCGGCCAGAGCGATGTCATTAAGAAAAAAAAAAATTGTTGATATTTTTATAGATCTTTTTTTTTAATATGCAAATTTGCATGAAAATATCGTCATTAAGAGTATCGATTATGAGCTGGGCGCACCTGTGCACTATCGCTGCGTGTGCAACAAGTTGCCTGGGCCAGAGAAGCGCCATTGTATGTAAAAGAGTGGAGGAGCTGGGATTTGATGATACAAATATTGTATTGACGAAATCCCACTCGATTTATTGGAATTCCCGAACACAAGAATTTTCTTATCAAAGGTGTTTGAGTGAATTGAAATATTTTAATTGATTTGAAGGCATTGATTGGAAATATTTCAGCTAGAGAGAGAGAGACAAATCAATATTGAGGGAATGTCTCGTCAGACATGTATTTAGTGAATACAAATTATGTCGTTGTTTAACATCAAAATCATTTTGTTGCAATGAAAAACTTCATTAAGAGAAAAGGAAAGAAAAAATCTTGTTAACGTCTGTTTCATTTAAAGGAACGCCAACTCCGGATGAAGATCTCCTTAATGTTGGCAATCATGCTCTTGGAGCCATTTGTCTTTTTTTATGTCATCCGTTTGTCTCACTGCATTTATTATCTTGGAGATAAATGATTCTTTCTTCTAATTAGGATATGATATACGGTATTAAATAAGAAAAAATTAATAATCATTTTATACTCCCTCCGAACCAAATTGATTGCTGCATTTGAATATTTTTACTTTCTCTTACCTCTATATATATATGTTAATATATATAGAGAGAGAAAGTATTGGATTCATGTCAAAAATTCGATGTCGAGATTTTGATGGATCTTCACATTTTGAGGTCCCCTGAATCCAAAAAAGTGGTTTTTGCGACATGGTGTCTGTCTGTGTGTGTGTGTGTGTGTCTGTGTGTGTTCAATTTTAAGCATGAAGGAATTGAGCTATGAGGCTGAAATTTTATATTTAAGTTAAACACCCCCCGGGACCGAGAAAATAAGCTTTTAATCAAAATCGGCCAAAGAGTACTAGTACTTTACTGATGTACTTTTTCAGTTTTTTTCCATTTTCTCAAAATTCGCTCTAACGAGTTTGATTAAAATTCAAAAATCAATTATTTTTTAGATGCTCTTTCAAATGTATATTCTCGTTTTGCCCTCAAAATTGTTTGAAGCACACTTTACTCTTGTGCTTCATAGGAAAGATAGGAGAAATGGTTGCCATGGTTACAAAATATAAATATTTTCCCATACTCTAAATTTTACATCTGAATTCAAATATTCCCTACTGCCGGGAACTAAATACATGTCGACACAAAAAATCTGGTGTGACAAGCACAGTACACAACTTTCGATTACCGAAGGTAAGAGAAAGTTGTGTGCTGTGCGCCAGTCACACCAGATTTTTTTACTCAGTAGCGTCATTTCAAATTTTTCTTGGGGGGAGGGGCACACTTTTTTTTTCTTAAATAGGTATCTCAAATTTGGCCAGAAGATATGTAATTTTCCAATTGGTTATAGTTCATGAACCGTAGATATATTTTGAAATATTTTATTTATAATAATATAAAATTTAAAAAAGATCAGAGCAAAAGCCCCCCCCCCCCTTCCAAACGACGCCCCTGTTTCTGCTGATAATTTAATAATTTTGTTTTAGAGATTTTATGTTAATATGGTATCAATCATTAATATAACTTGACAAGTATTCCCTCCTTAATACAGCATCTGTGCCAAATTAGTTTCAAAATGTTGTTTGGACATAAAATAAATTCTACATTTTTGAAAAGCCAGGGAGGCCTGGTAATAGAGAAGAGCAACAGTCCCTACAATCATTGCGGTTAAGCGATGAAAGCTCAAGATTGTTTACCCCCAGCAATCAGCATTAAGGTTTCGGCAATAACTGCAGAACTTCATCAGTCACTACTATTAAAAAATTTTTAAATGGCAAAAAATAAATAAAATATAAACCGGTCTATATGTATACCATATAAATAATTAATTAAGAAAAAAAAAGAAAACTGGACTTTTAATTTGATTTAAATATTATCCGGGCTGATTTAGAGCATTGACTCTGTAGCTGTATTTTTGTTGTATTTAATTCTAATAAATTAATAAATAAATATCTTTAACAAGATTGTGAATGTTTCTTTATTGGTGAGGCCAAAACATCCCATGGCCCCCGATAATCGAACCCAGGATCTCGGCCTTTCTGGGGCATAGACCTATGACTTGTTTAGTCCGAATCGAGGAATTTTGAATACTATTATCTTATTCAAATATATAGATCTCGAAAAATATTTAGGTAAATAAATATCGTTTAAGATAACAAATTTGCGAGATGATTTTGTGTTTGATTGGGCAAAAATTGTGCTTGGAGTCAAATCCGGACCTCCACGTTTTTCCGGCGGGCGGACTAGGCGTGGCGGTCCTGGTTCGATTCCAGGGGGTGCAATTTTATCCAATCAAACACAAACTCATCTCGCAAATTTGTTATCTTATACGATATATTAACTATTTGAGCTATGAATGAAAATAATTTCATCTTTTTTCAAAAGCCTAGTCAAAAATTTTTAATTTTTTTTTTTTAAGTGGCTGATGAAGGTTTGCATTTGTCGCCGAAACGTCCGCTGTTTGCAATGAAAAAAAGATAATTTGACTTAAAAAAAAAATTAAATGGCAAATAAAGTTTAATATAAAATGGTATTTTTGTCTCCCCTTCCCTTGTGACTGATGAACTAATTTTTTAAATTTTGTATTATTAACAAAAAAAAAAATTCAAAAGTATGATCGGATTAAATAGCATTAATGAAATGAAAATACCCAATCATCAATAGCTGGCTGATTTTTTTTTTTTTCAAGGTTAGATAATAAGCGAATTACGAATTAAAAATTGAATGTAAAGAGAGGGTTGAAGTAGAGTAGGTCGATCATCTATTATACGTGCTAATTTATGCATATGCGGTAGCGAATTGATAATTGAGGCGGGGATCGGCTATAAAAGTCACCTTTCGAAATTGATTGTGACCCATTTGGAATTTAGAGCACAAGAGATCTAATTTTATCGAAGGGTTGATTGAAATCTAATTGGGGTAAGAATTCAATTTAAGATTTAATAAACCTTTTTATATATAGAGGGAGTAATTGCGAATTTCACTCGATTATCGGTTTTCATAATGACAGCGCCAAAAAGGGTCCTTTAAGTTTAGTTGTTAGTCAAGTCTTTAATTAGTGGTTTGAATATTTACGGGTTAACGAGAAGGAGTGGGACGCACAGACCAAATGACTAGACTCAGGTCGGAGTGAATGAAAGCCGTTGACTATCGTTCTATTTGATTGCCAATATTTATCTCTAAAAACTTTATTCAAAAAAATCTGGAGTGACTGGCCGCACAGCTTCGGTAATCGAAAGTTGGGTACTGTGCTTGTTACACCAAGTTTTTTTGTATCGAGATATAATATATAGTTTCCGCCGATATATTAAAATTCAAGATGTAAAATGTATAAGCATGGGATAATATTTATATTTAGTTATCATGGCACCTATCTTTCCTATGAAGTACAAGAGTAAAGCGTGCTTCAAACAATTTTGAGAGCAAAATGAGAATATACATTTGAAAGAGCATCTAAAAAAGAATTGATTTTTGAATTTTAATCAAAATTGTTATAGCGAATTTTGAGAAAATCCAAAGATCTGAAAAAGTACATCAGTAAAGTACTAGTACTCTTAGGCCCAATTCACACACAAGTGGCGTATGGCGTGGCGTGGCGATGGCGTGGATCTGGCTTCTGCCACTTCTATGTTAACCGATAGCCCAATATACACTGACATGGCGTGGCGGAGGCGTGGCGAATGGCGCCGAAACCACACCATTCCGACGCCATCTATGGCGACCATAAGTGGCGTTCGCCACTAGCAAACCATTTGTTTCGCAACCTTTGCCCTTAAATTATTGATGCGATATGGATTTGAATATCCAAATTTGCTTTATTATATCTATATATTTCATTACTTTGTAAAAAATTAAATATTAAAATAAATTAAATATGGTTAAATAAACATAAATAACTACACAAATTATAAATTAAATATTTTTATTTAGATTTAATATTTAAATGCATATGCAGAATATCTATCTTGATTTGGAATTGGCGAACGGTGTTGGAAATATTTGCTCAGATAAAGTGACTGGCGTGGACTGAGCCATTTGTGTGTGTATGCACGCGCCACATCTTATCCACACCACGCCACGTCCAGCTCCACGCCATAGCCACGCCAGTGGCAAACGCCACTTGTGTGTGAATCCGGCCTTAGGCCGATTTTGATTAAAAGCTTATTTTCACGCTCCCGGGGGGCGTGTAACTTAAATAAAAAATTTCGACCTCCTAGCTCAATTCCTTCATCCTTAAAATTGAACACACACAGACAGACAGACAGACAGACAGACAGACCATGTCGCGAAAACCACTTTTTGGATTCAGGGGACCTCAAAACGTGAAGATCCATCAAAATCTCGACATCGAATTTTTTGACATGAATCCAATACTTTCTCTCTATATATATATTACATATATACATGGGTAAGAGAAAGTAAAAAATCTGGTGTGACTGGCGCACAGCACACAACTTTCTCTTACCTTCGGTAATCGAAAGTTGTGTACTGCTTGTCACACCAGATTTTTGTGTCGACATGTATTTAGTTTCCGACAGTAGAGTACAATTGAATTCAAGATGTAAAATTTATAAGTATGGGAAAATATTTATATTTTGTTACCATGGCAACCATTTCTCCTATCTTTTCTATGGAGTACAAGAGTAAAGTGGTCTTCAGAAGATTTCAATCACAAAATGAGAATATACATTTTATAGAGAATCTAAAAAATAATTGATTTTGAATTTAAAAAAAAATCGTTGGAGCAAATTTTGAGAAAATCGAAAAAAACTGAAAAAGTACATCAGTAAAGTACTAGTACTCTTTGGCCGATTTTGATTAAAAAAGCTTATTTTTCCGGTCCCGGGGGTGTTTAACTTAAATATAAAATTTCAACCTCATAGCTCAATTCCTTCATGCTTAAAAGTGAACACAGACACACAACCACCCACACACCCACCCACACACCCACCCACACACCCACACACCCACAGACAGACCATGTCGCGAAAACCACTTTTTTGGATTCAGGGGACCTCAAAACGTGAAGATCCATCAAAATCTCGACATCGAATTTTTGACATGAAACCAATACTTTCTCTCTATATATATATTACATATATACATAGGTAAGAGAAAGTAAAAAGTCAAATGATTCATAATTTCCATAGGCTCTGTGTATTTTAAATGTTGATTGCTTGAAATAAACTATGATTAGCCTATTTTTCAAAATTTTAATCTCATATCTGGATATTTTATACACAAAAGAGAATCCTAAATAAATACAAATTTTCATATGAATTGGAAAAAAAATTTTAAAATGTGTAAAAACTTTTGAATTGAAATTGAAAGATTTAATGGCTCTATAGAAGGAAAGTGAATTTGAAAAATTTGAAATACTACATCAGTAAAGTGTAGTTCAAACAATTTTCACGAAAAATTTGACTTATATACTTTTTTAAAGAGCATCTAAAAAATAGACTAGTTGATTTATGAATTTTAATCAAAATCATTAAAGCCAATTTTGAGAAAAATCTGAAAAAGTACTTCAGTAAAGTACTAGCACTTTTTGGCCGATTTTGTTCAAAAGCTTATTTTATCTGTCCGAGAAGATACCTAACTTTAATATAAAATTTCAACCTCGTAGCTCAATTCCTTCATGCTTCAGACCAATTTGAGGGACTCACTTTGGAACTCACGGGAACCTCAAAACGTGTATTTCCATCAGAAACTCGACATCGTATTTTTGACATAATCGCAACAATTTCTCACTATATATAAATTTTAGGGAATAGATAGTAAAAAAGTGGAGAAATATTATATTTTTTATGAGTTCAAAAAATCTGCCAAAGAAAAAGACGATGAGGGAAAGGCGAGGGCGAAGCCCACCGAAAGCGAGTGGCATAACTAGTATTTCTACATTTTATTCTAAAAATGGAACCTATAATCCTGTGATCCTACCGATTGGATTTGTACAATACGCTATTTTTCCCTTCTATACTCATCTAGCTGATTATTAATTACTTTTTCGAATAGAATTAAATTAAAGTTTCGCTAATGATTTATTGATTTGTTTCCTTTGAATTCCTCATTTTAATTTATAATCTCCTTTTCATCTAATCCAATATTGATTAGAAAGTGTGCTGCAATACCCTTAATAAGTTTGAGTACCGACTCCTTTAATTTCTCTCATCTATTTTACGCAATTGCTTCGTGCTGCTAGTAATTAATCTTTATTTTTTCTCTCGTTTAAACGATTTTTCTTTTTTTTTTCAAGGACACTTGAAATACTAATAAAAAAAAGAAAAATCTCTCTTGAAGTCATTCTAGCGAATTTCGAAGAAGCGAAAGATTGAACATGAAAGGGTCGATCAAGTGAATTCAAGTTCAATGACGTCATCTTTCTATCTATAGCTATATTATCTAACAAAAAATGTTTGAAAGCTTTCTATCAACTAGTCATCTAATATCTTCGGCACTTTAGTAAAATATATAGCATTATAAGTAGAGACCGGATTTTAAGCAAAATGCTTATTGTTCAATTTTATAAGCAACCATTAGATATTTAATTTCTATACGAATTAGGAAAAACTAAGTGAATTGAGATTGCATTTTTTATGCTTTTTTTGCTTTTTTGAGTTTTCATGCTTTTTTCCCTTTCGTGCTTATTTGAACTTATTTTACGAATATTTATAATTTTTTTTTTTTTTATTAAAAAACACATTTTCCCATTCCACACCATACACCAGGGACGTGTATAAGAGAGGGGAGGGGCCCGAAAACCCCTTTCACCCCAGTGCAAAAAAATAGTGTAAAAAAATTTTTTCCGCAGGATGAAAAAATTTGGTTCCGCAAAAACAAAATTTTTTCAGGGGGGGCGGAATAAATTTAGTTTCTTTAAAAAAAAATTTGTATACGCCATTGGTATGAGTAAAAATTGCTTATTAGATGCTTTTTTCAACTTTTATGCTTATTTAACAACTTTTTATTCAAGTTTTTTATGCTTTTTTAAGCACTTTTTTCCATTTTTTAATGCTTTTTGTCGGTCTCTAATTATAAGTAATGGTTTTACTTATGGAATTACGATCCGCCTCAAAATAAAAAGATCATTAAAACATTGATTGATTGAATGATAAGAGACTAAAGCAACAACCACCAAGATCGCTGCAGTGAAGCAATGTCAAAGTAAGGTGAGATTGGTGGCTCAATGAAAAACAAGCGTGTGAAACGTCACCCAGCAGTTTATTGTTACTGCATTCAAGAATTCCATTTATAATTATTTACATAAATTAAGTTCCTCAGCATAGAGTTTCTGCTGCCAATCGGATGAATTGAAGTTCTTCCGGACTTCTCTTTTTCTGGCTTCTTAATCATGTTTTTGTTGAGGAACAAATTTCTGGACGCACTCTTTTATCTTCGGTAATGGGAAGTTGTGTTCTGTGCTTGTCACTTCAGATTTTTTGTGTCGACAGATAATTAGTTTCCTACATTACGGTAAATTAGAATTCAAGATATAAGCATGGGAGAATATTTATATTTTTATTACCAGGTCAACCATTTCTCATATCTTTCCTATGAAGTACAACTTCTCAAACAATTTTGAGAGCAAAATGAGAATATCCACGCCGGTGCTGAGGGAGTCCCTCCTCAAACTAGGACATCCTCCATAGCATAGAAGAGGTTGGATATAAGGAGCCGGGTGGAACCAGAAATAAGGATTAGTTCACTAGCTAGAGACGATCGAAGGAGAAGGAGTTAGAGATAGGAAATGATGTAACTTCACGGGGTGCCGGTAGATGGCTAGGGCCCGAGGCCGGTTGGGTTTGAGGTGTGTGTCTCCGTACACGTAAGCACCTCGGGTAAATAAACGGGGATACCGATAGGAAGTTCAAAATAAAAAAAATGAGAATATCCATTTTAAAGAGCATCTAAAAAATAAATGATTTAAGAATTTAAATCAAAATCGTGAGAGCGAATTTCGAGAAAATCGAAAAAACGGAAAAAGTAGGCCTACATCAGTAAGTACTTTTTGGCCGATTTTGTTCAAAAGCTTCGTCTGGTACCTAACTTGAATAGAAAATTGCCAACTTTTTTGGAGCCCTCGGGCTTGGTGTAGTTAGTGTGAATGGAAAAAAGTGTGGGTGTTTAAAAAAAAAATAAATAAATAAAATTAATTGGACTCAGAGTCCTCAAAACATGTATTTCTAATATAATCCAAAGAATTCACCGGTTGAAACATTCTTAAATTTAATTAAATTCTCGTCTACTTATTAGGGCTGTGCAAAATAATCGATTACGATTATTTTCGAGAAAATGCTTTAGAAAAGATGGGATGAGACTCGTATACTAAAAAAAAAGGTCGAATGATTTTCACGGGAGGAAAAAAAAATGGAAATTTTGCTAGAGAAAAGGTATAATCGATTATTTTTTTTTCACAAACGATTATTTTTTCCCATAATCGATTATTTTTTTTCCATAATCGTACACCCCTACTAGCTATAGATAAATTTTATATATTAGCCTATAGATGAATAACTGAGAATTTAATTAAACTTGTATTTCCATCAAAATCACGACATCGACATTTGACATGAATACAATACTTTCTCTCTATATATGTATATTCACTGAATATAGGCAGGAGAAAGTAAAAAAATTTTAAACAAAAAGAAATTTACATGGTACTCGAGACGTATATATACATTAGAACAAAATTCGGTATAGAAATAATAATAGACATCAAATCCAGTTAAAGCGGGCTGCAGAGCATCATATAAATAGAATAAAAAACAAATTTCAATTAAAAAAAATTTTTTTCAATTGTCACTTGTGTTTTTAATGAATTTTCATTCGAATAGAAAAAAATTCCAATAAAAACAAAAAAAAAAAAAAGTAGAATGCGATTTGTTTTTTATAGCAAATATGATTGTGCACAAAAGAATGACGTCAAAAGGGCGTTATTGGATTGGGCGACGTTCGCTGTTTACCAACAGTGAGCGAGATTTTTTTCTATTCCTCCTGTGCGTCTATCGACCTGACAGGACTCAGGCGCAATGACCTAATGGCAAAAAGACGAGGCTAATTTAATGATTTTTAAGAATTTACAATTATATAATAACTAGCTGCGCCGTCCGCCTTCTTACGGAACAATTAACTGCAAAAAGTACTCCTAATACATTTAATTTTAAATAAAAATAAAAGTATAAAACTCACTGAAAAGGAAAAATTGCATTTTAAGATAAAATTTATGAAATGAAATTACCATATCAGAATAATAAATGATAGGATCATGAAAGTAATGAGAAAAAATAATTTTTTAGCAAGAAAAAAAAAAACTTTTTATATATAATTCTTGACATAAAGCCCGATGATAAAAAAAGCCTCAAGCTGTTTATAAATTGTTTTATAATAAACTAAATAAGGAAATGGTAAATTAAAAAAAAATTCTATCAACTTTCTGAATACGTACACATATTCTGTTTTTTACTTTCACTCAACTATATATATGTTAATATATAATATTGGTTTCATTTCAAAAATTCGATGTCGAGATTTTGAAGGGGACCTCAAAACGTATATATATCGATCAAAATCTCACATCGAATTTTTGACATGAAACCAATACTTTCTCTCTCTATATATTAACATATATAGAGGTAAGATAAGAGAAAGTAAAAAAATAAAACAATGAAATAATCATATAAGAAAACGCATGTTGCTACTTTAATAATAACCCTAGAAGTTATCATAATATGCTTAATATTTATAAATATTCAAAAAATCCCATTTTCCTGGGTGCCTACTTTTTCATCAACATATGATTATATAGGATAGATATATAAATTTATATGATGAAGTGATTTGGTTTAAGTTAAAACAATGCCGAAAAGTTAAGTTCAAATGAATGAGTCTCTTTAATAAAAAAGAACAAATAGGCTATTAATTAAATAACAAAATAAGATTGATAATAAAATAAAATATATACCAGTAAATAAAAAAAAAAATTGTTTGAAAGCTCTCATGATAAAATCATTAGAAGCCTCAAAATATTATATTTAATAATTAAATAATTAATAATGTTATTTTTCTGATAAGGGATGAGTGATTTATCATTTTCCCACATTATAACAATTCCCTAGACAAAAAATTTGTTAATTTAAGAAAATTGATTAGGTTTCTGTGAAGGTGTGTTTGTATGCTTATAGCCCTAAATTATATTAAAAATATAATCAATCGTAAATCCATGGCATAATAAATAAGGAATTATATAATTATAAATTTGTACTAATTATTTAAATAATATAATTAAGGAATTCTGATGTGAATTGTATGCAATGAATGTGTCTACGGTTGAGTGCTGTCATTTATCAAAAATAACCTTATTAATAATTATATCTACCAATATATTTAATTAAAATATTAATATTTATTTATTTATAAATGCAACTCACACATTTGAGAAGAAAATTTCGATGAGAATATTGAAGGCAAGGCGAGAACACAACACAAAAAAAATTAAACGTCAGAATATCACAAGACCAATTTCAACTTGAACCAACGAGTATAGAAAAAGGGCAAAGAGTATATCTATGAAGGCATAGAGTTTAGAAAAGAGAAAAGAAGCTACATGAAGACAATAACTTTTGATTAGGAATTTTAATATTAATAAAATTTAATTAAATAATTAAAAATACCACTATTATAATAAAAAATAAAAAACATTAAATATAAAAATATATTTTTGAGGAATAGAATAAAATAATTCTGAACTCAAAAATTTTTCTGCGAAAAATATTTTTTTAAAGAAACAAAATTTTTAGCGCCCTTCAAAAATTTTTTCTTTCGCGGAACCCATCTTTATTAATTTAAATTGATTGGTAGCCAATTAAATTTAAATAAATTTTTGTAGCATGGGTAAAATGTAATTAATTATATATTTAGAAGGGGAGGGAGCGTTTTAGGAATTAAGAGTAAATAATTATAAAATGTTGTTGGTATATTTTATTATGCAGGGCTGGAACTAGAGGGGGGGGGGGGTCATACAATAATATTTTTGAGAGACATTGAGGTAGTACATTAGTAAACTACTAGTACTTTTTGGCCAATTTTGATTAAAAGCTTATTTTCTCGCCTCAGGGGGGGGGGAGGCTAACTTAAATATAAAATTTCAACCTCCTAGCTCTTTTCGTTCTTGAGATATTTTGTTCACAGATAGACAGACAGACAGGCAGACCATGTCGCTCGCGAAAACCACTTTGTTATATTCAGGGCAGTGGCGGATCCAGAGGTGTCTCTCGGGGGGGGGGGGTAATCTGGAGTGACTGGTCGCACAGCACACATTTTTTCTTAATTTCGGTAATTTAAAGGCGCATTCTGTACTTTTTATTTACCAGAATATAAATACAAATTAAATTTTTAAGTACTAATTTTTAAAATTTTACATTAAAAATACATTTTTTTTAAAAGTATTTTTTGTTGTATCCGCCCCGATTGATTCAGAGGACCTCAAAACGTCCATCAAAATCTCGACATCGAATTTTTGACATGAATCTAATACTTTCTCTCTATATATATATGTATATTTACATATAGATAAGAGAAAGTAAAAATAAACAAAATCAGCTCATTGAATATGTAGAATATTTACATAAAAAATTTCAAAGCCATTAAAGATTTTTCTAGAGCGATAAATTTTTATAGTTTTTTTTTTCACTTTCATGTATTTTATTATTATTATTATTATTATTATTATTATTTTTTAATATAGAATCAATCCTAAAAATAATATATAGGTCAGAGTTTACATTTCAATCCGAATTTGAAAGAAAGCTTGGAGAAAAATAATTGGCAAGGAAATTTATTATACATTGAAGAAGCCACATTTTAGCTTTCTCTCTCTCTTGCTGAATACATTTATTTTCCAAATACATTCCATATTTCTGTTTCAATTTGATTGAAACAATCAATAAAATTTTTTTTGAATATTAAATGAATGATTCTATTCAATATGTATTTTTTTCGTTTTATTTATTTAAGGCCTTTTTCGGCAGCGGAGGCTATTTAAAACCCAATCCTATTATTTTCCATCCATATTTCATCTCAAATTTAATTAAAATTGAATGAAAAATAAAGAAATTAAGTGGAGTGACCTTATAATAAATTTCTACATTCTAAATTAAATTAAAATAATTTTTACTACAATATTTATGCCCGTATAGTCGTTACTTGAGGAAGAAGGAATCTTTGTATCTATACATTCAACCCCACATTATTTAATAGAAGTCTGGAAAAGAACAAAATCCAAGATCTCTGACAACAAGCAAAGTTCGGATAGGAGGCCGAGACGAAGAGGCTTTTGACCAAAGAAGTAAACATTCATGCATTTTTTTAGAACTAAACTGAAGAATTTGTAATTAAAAAGAAGTTAAGAAAGAGAAGATTCTTCCACCTATGAAACATCGAAATCAAAAAGGATTACAGAAATTAAATAGCCTACATTAAATAAACCAGTAAAATGGATTTAGGCTTGAAGATAAGATCTGTCAAGTTTTTCGTTTGGAGTGTGCTTATGTATGGCTCTGTGGGATGGACATTGCTGAAGAGAGATAAGTAAAGGATTGACGCTTTTGAAGTTATTTGGAGAAGGATGTTGAATATCAAGTGGTCGGCCAAGGTGAGGAATGAAGAGGTGTTAAGGAGAGTACGAGAGGGGCGAAATCTTCATAAAAACATAATTCTGAGAAAATGAACATAGAACACTTTCTGAGAAGGAATTGTCTAATGAAAGATGTACTGGAAGGAATGGTAGAAAGACAGTGTATGAAAGGAGAAAAATGTTTGATGAATTGAAGGAGGGACGTCGATACGAAGGGATGAAAAGATTAGCTCAAGTAAGGAAGGAATGGAGGAAGAAGAATCGCCACTGTAAGAGGAAGCAGAATACTTATGATGAAGATGATTAAATAAAGGATGTCGTGATTGTGATTTTTGGGGCATCTCGGGTAAGCAGGCAACATTCTCTCTCTAGGGTCACAAGCGGTCTAGCAGGCACAAGATATCTGACTGAAATGATTGTGTTGGAGGAGGAAGAACCTACCTCAAGCCTTTAATTCGAGCACAAATTTCAACAAAAAGACACCGTAACTTAGTTATTAGGTCTTCTTCGGTCATGCGCATGCGCATTAAGGAAAAGAGAATTGCATTTACCGCCTTACCACGAATGTGATCTTTCCCACTACATCCTCGGATGCCTAATCGAAAAGACCCAATACCTATAGGTCTATAAGTAAAACGGTGTCTTTTTGGTGGAATTTGTGTTTGAAATATGGGCTGGAGGGAGGTTCTTCCCCCTCCATCTCAATCGCCTTAGTGGCACACCTATCACTTCTTTTCTATACTCCTTTAGGTTTTATATTGTTTACAAACAATTTACAAATACTAAAACCGTTAACGTTACAAAGCCTCATATAATTTATATATAAAAAATAACATAGCATACAATTTCAAAATATAATAAATCAAATATTTTAACTTTTACTATTGCACATGACTATATTACTCACTAATAAATAAATAACGAGTTTTTTTTTTATCTGAACATTAAAGATTTATAACAACATTAACCATTAAAAAAAAAGACTAATAGATTCTCATATTAGTAAATTAAAAATGCATAAGAATTGAGATAGGAAGAGAGCGAAATCCCTTCGCTTTATTGCTTTCCCTTTTTGGATGAATATTTTATTCGTGTGTGTCTCACCTAGATCTATATCTATCTATGTGTGTGTGTGCGTCTATTGCGGAATAAAGGCGAAAATGTTAATCAATATCCATAAGGTCAAACAAGGCTCTACTCTCTCTCTATTTATATATATATTCGTGCAAATATTTGTAGTTAAATAATGAATTTATCAAAGACTCTACAAATGAATATATTTACATCAAAATAAGCCGATCAACATGAATAGCCATTTATTTATTTATCATCAGTTAATTATTATTTATTTTAGAAAATTAATCATAATATAGGTTACTATGAGATTTGTTTTTCATCATTAAATTTTGGGAACGACGAATATAATTATTCAACAAAGAAAAAGATCTACAAGGTGACTTCGTACACGACTTGGCTGTACCCTCCCCCCCCGTGAAGTTACTTTATTTCCTATCTCTAACTCCTCTTCTTGCTTTCATTTCTGGTTCTAGTTCCACATGGTTCCTTTTATCCAACATCTTCTATGCTAGGGAGGATTTTCTTTTCAAGAATAAGAAATTGTCAAACACGGAATTATATTAAACTAGGGGTGTCATCATCAATATGAATTTCAACATTTCATCTTTACGTTGGTTTTTCTTTACATACATTAAAAAATGTGTATTTTTTATATAAAGCTCATTCATAAGGCGAACTCGGTGTGAGCAGTCACACATAATTTGCAGACTTTGCCATTATAAATACATTTCATCTATACTAATACTTTATATAACAAATATACATGATAAGATTTAAACTTTCGACCGTTGGTTCTCGTTGAAACATTTTGTAAATTAAAATTAAATATACAAATTAAACACTAGGTTATTTGTTTCAAAGGTTTTATTAATTAAAAAAATTATTTTTGAAAGTTTCATGTATTTGAATGTAATCACTTCTGATGATGACAAGGAATTGTCGAAATACGTATCAAGTGTTATTTTTTTAATTAATAAAACCTTTGAAACAAATAACCTAGTGTTTAATTTGTATATTTAATTTTAAATATACATGATATTAATATATAAAAAGAAAAACCAACGATTGATGTAAAGGTGAAATGTTAAAATTCATATTGATGGTAACACCCCTACTGCTGTGAAGATGGTCTTAAACAGGACCGAAACGTCAGCTCTCAGGGGGATATAAATGAAATTACCCTTAGCTGCACTACCTTTAAGAATATATATTCCAATAGGTCGCCACCTAGTCTTTTTCGGTATCTAAAACAATTTACACCCCCTCTTCTATTTTCTTGTCACATAAAAAATTCCATTTTGAAATGACATTATTTTAAATTTTTTATTATATTTGGTTTCAATGTCAAATATATTACGTGTCCACTTAGGAACTTAGAAAATACTTTTTTAATGGACTCTACTCTGTTCATTTAAGGGAGGGGGCAACCAAATACTAAAAAATGAATAAGCCAGGTTAAAAGCATTTAACAGAAACTTCAAGAAGCATTCAATTCAATTTATATATCCAAAAACGAAGGGGGCCGAGGGGCTCCAACCAGATTATAAATACGACAGAAGGAGTTAATTAATCAAAAGTTTATATGAAATTGAAAAGTTAATAACAAAAAAAAAAACTTTTAATCCTTGAGGCATTATTTAAAGTTTTAAACTTTAGATTTAATTTTTAGTATAATTGTGAAAAGTTATTGTACCATCTTTTTCAAAAGAATTTAGTACAGACAGGGCTCAATACAAGTTTCTCCAGTTCGTTACATATTTCTAATTCAAAATGAAAACTAATAACTTATTTTCGTTATATAAATATTTTTTTTTTTTAATGAAAGGAAAAGTTGTATTTTTTTCTCCGTACTGGATAATTAGTTCAGTTAGGGTTTTAATAACAGTTTTTAAATAAACCAACCGAATGCATAATAGAAAGGTGTTGTTTATAATATTAATAGGTAAGCCTATATAAATTAAAATGCGCTGATTTATCGAAATTCTCTATTTATTTCAATTGGATTGGTTGCCAAAACATTTTTGTCGCATGAGACGGGATGCGAACCCATGACCTTTGGTATCAGAAGTCAATGCTCTGACTCTGAGCCATAGGTCAAGGGCAAATCGATAGAGTTGATTTGGTGAAAATTAAAAAATAAAAAGTACATTAGCAAAGTACTAGTATTCTTTGGTCGATTTTTTCTTTTTAAATCTTTGAGATGCCAACGAAATGGGTATTTAGCTTAGGTATAAAATTTGACTATCGAGAGTTTATCCGTTTTTGAGTAATTCCCTTAACCCACATTTTTTGAAATTTCACTTGAAATGCATTAAATTTATTGTGAAAACAGCTAAAATTCAAGCTAATAAGGGATAGACTCTTTTAATGACAATTTTAAGAAAAGCAATAAAGCAGGCATTTAAAAGCAATAAAATTCTTTCTTAGAAATTAAGGTAAATATTATGAGATTTTAACGGGAAACGATCTTCGGGGAATTTAGGCTTTTTTCACACTAAATTTAATGAATTTCAAGTGAAATATCAAAAAATGTGGGTTAAGGAAATTACTCAAAAACGAAAAAACTCTCGATAGTCAAATTTTATACTTAAGCTAAGTACCCATTTCGCTGGCGTCTAGAGGAATTTCAATTAAATCGGCCAATGATTACTAGTACTTTACTGGTGTATACACATAATGGCACAATTGTGCCATTAGCAAACCAAACAAAATATATGAGTTATGTAAAATAATAGACCTAATAATAGCTTGAAATTAACTCATTATAGCTAAACAGGAAAGTGAATTGAATATAAAATTATTTGTGCGCAAAGAAAGTTTGCTCTTAATTGCAAAAAAAATTAGATCGTTATTTGATTAAAAAGAATGTGAAAATATAAATAAAAGCGATTGATCTCAAAAGCTGTTCAAAGGAATGAATAAATAAATAAACAGACTATTGACTATTTATTACTTGAAATGGTAGAATAAATAAAAAAATATTCTAAGGTTTTTTAATTCGTTAATATTTGTACAACTAAGTCGAGGAGTGGTTTAGTCTAATTAATCCAGTTTAAGACAGGAAACCCCTCTTTTAAAGAGGGGATTTCATTTTAGTAACAAATATCTTCGAATATCTACGAGAATTATGAACGAATATTCATGAATTTGTTTCCAGTACAGTTAAACCCCTCTTATCCGGCTTCGGATCAAGCAGCCCTCGAATTAACCGGTCTATTCCATTAGTATTAAAAATTACATATATTTATCAACAATTCCTGTGCAAACAATAATTAATCAAAAACTATTTTTTTTCAAAATTGCATCCGTTTGTTTAAGAAACAACTTAAGCACCAATCGAAAGTATGAAGCCTATAGAATATGCCGGCGATAGGTTGCCTTTTGTTTTGTTGTAATAACTATGAACTGCCAGGCTCGTATTATTTAACATATTAAATTTCATGTAAAATACTTTTCATCCATTAAACAGCTGGGTGCAAATCGACCTCTCTTCGGTTCCCTTACTATTTTTTTTTTTTTTTTTAAGGTCCTTCTCGGCATCTAAGGCCATTTAGACCCCATCCCTATTTATTTCAAATGATTTGTAGTCAAATCAAATGAAATAAATTTTTCTCGCTCGGGATGGGAAGCGAACCCGGGACTCCGGTGCGAGAAGCTAATGTCTTCCCATTGAGCACGGCCCCGGGCGGGTCCCTTACTATTAAGGTCGTGTCAATTTTAGCCAATCACAATGCTTGTTTTGGGTTGCGGTCTTACTTGTTAGTTATTAAAACAATAAAAAATTCTTCTTCTTCTTCGGATGTTGGCGATCATCATGGCGATCTTGGCTTTGTTGCAGGCTGCTCTGAAGAGTTCCGTAGATGAGACGTCATACCACTTCCTCAGGTTTGCCATCCATGAGATTCTTCCCCTTCCAGAACCCCATTTACCCTCAACCTTTCTTTGGAGAATGATCTGCAGCAATCTGTATTTCTCATTCCTGAGTTTGTGGCCAAGATACTCAAATTCCGCTAGTTCATCATCATCATTAGTTCCGGTTTAGAGCCATTTCTGTGCAGAACTTCCTCGTTGGTAATATGGTCTACCCAAGATATTTTTAATATTCTGCGGTAGATCCACATTTTCAAGGCCCTGATTCTTTTTTTGAATGCATCCGTCAAAGTCCAGGCCTCCGAGCCGTATAGCACAGTGGAGAATATGTAGTGAATAAAAAATTACTATTAAAAATTTTTAAAAATCGGAAAAATGTCTTTAAATGCTGAAAAGATATTTCAATTACAACTTAAAGGCCATTTCTACTTGCCCTTAATATAAGAATACGTCATTGCTTAGTCTTTTTTTTATTATAAGTGAAAAACATGAAAAACATGCAAGATCTACTTACAAAATAAAAGGACCAATTCCAGAAAAGGGCTTACCTGAAACAAAAGAAAATTTATTTTATTAAAAATTTACTTGAATTAATATAATTCATATAATTAATTCATTAAATTAGGGGGAATCGAATTAATTTTTATTATAGAGTTGACAAGATACTATTCAAAAAAAATTCAGGATTAACTAGCTAATCGCTTCCTCAAATATTTATTAATTTGAAGGATATATAAAAAGACGGAGATATTAGGTCAATGTAATTTAATTAATTTCGGTCCTAGAATGAAATCAGAGTTATATTAAAACTTATTAAAGATGATCCCAACCTTGGACCGAAATCTCACGCGTTGGTCTTTTTAAAAATAAATTCCTCAATTAATTATATTAATAATTTATTGCTGTTAGTAAAAATTATTTAATTTTTTTTTAGCAAAGCCCTCTTACGTCCTAAGGCGCTTATGCAAAACTTACATGGCCCTTGGCCCCAAACAAACCATAAACGACTGACTTATTGACGAAGTTTGAAACTTCATCAACCACAATACAACGGTGCTTAAAACAACTGGACTTTGATTGAAGATTGATGAATCGAAATTATAATATTAATGCAAGAGCAACAACATTAAAGAAAAAATCAAACAGGTTGGAAAGTTTTGCCGCATCCCTTCACTCCTAATGATGCTATCTTTCAAGATTTCTTGGTGGTAAAAAATTTATCAAATAATGTAGTTGAAGGGCGGCACACCCTAACTTATGTCGGGTATTTAAATAAATAAATATTAAATTACCGGTAGAATAAGCTTTTGAACAAAATCACCAAAAGACTTTATTGAAGTTGTTAAGTCACGCCAACTTATGGGTACCCCTTATATTCCTCAGCATGTTCTATGGAAAATGCGCTCAGGTCTGAGGTGCTAATTAGCAAGTTCGTACAAGCAAAAGTAAACTATGTATGTGGATTTCATTAGGTGTTAAGTGGATTAATTTGGTTTCGAATAAACTCAAGCACTAATGAGCGCATTTTCACCTTCACGATTTTTCATTTCTTTTGATTAACTTTAATTTTTTTTTACTTTCTCTTACCTCTATATATATGTTAATATATAGAGAGAGAAAGTATTGGATTCATGTCAAAAATTCGATGTCGAGATTTTGATGGATCTTCACGTTTTGAGGTCCCCTGAATCCAAAAAAGTGGTTTTCGCGACATGGTCTGTCTGTCTGTCTGTGTGTCTGCCTGTGTGTCTGTGAACAAAATATCTTAAGAACGGAAAGAGCTAGGAGGTTGAAATTGTATATTTAAGTTAGGCACCCCCATGGGACGTGACACGAAGCTTTTGAACAAAATCGGCCAAAGAGTACTATTACTTTACTGATGTACTTTTTCAGTTTTTTTTATTTCCTCAAAATTCGCTCCAACGATTTTTTTTTTGAATTCAAAAATCAATTATTTTTTAGATTCTCAATAAAATGTATATTCTCATTTTGTCATTGAAATCTTTTGAAGACCACTTTACTCTTGTTCTTCATAGGAAAGATAGGAATTTCTCCTATGGTTGCTATGGTAACAAAATATAAATATTTTCCTATACTTATAAATTGTACATCTTGAAAATAGAATGTACCGTACTGTCGGAAACTAAATACATGTCGACACGAAAAATCTGGTGTGACAAGCACAGAACACAACTTTCGATTACCGAAGGTAAGAGAAAGTTGTGTGCTGTGCGCCAGTCACACCAGATTTTTTTTTTTTTAAATAAAATTCATTTCGTGATGACCTAGTAAATACTGTAGAAAAGAAAATATGTGTCTTTGGTTGGATGATTAAACTCCCTTTACGTTGCATGTTTCTTCATTAATTAAAGGTTTGAATAATTCTATATTTTTTTTTAATGTCTTCAGACAAATTGGATGCTGCAAGCAAAAGACGATGGACTCGATTCAGAGATTAAATATTGGAAAAGCAAGAATGAATTAACGAGATATAGCTTCTGTCTATGACCTATTTTATATACGGCATCGCATGATTGAATTGAAAGAGATTAATTTAGGGTTAAATGAAATTATTTATTCAATAACCCGTTAAAAATTTGTTTTTGAATTTAGAAATTTGATTTCTTAATCATTAATTCGTGCGAAAATGTCTATATAATTAACACTTGATGTTTTTTCTTTATATTTAATTAATTATATTTAAATATTTGTAGGAAATATAGAAAGAATAAATATAAAATGGCTTAGCCGAAATGGCAAGAGAAGAGTGCAATCGGCCGACCCCGCACCGCGGGAAAAATATAAGTGAGGTTAGAAAGAAAAGCCGGTCAATTTCGGTTGATTGAAATCATTCTCAAGTTATATTAAAACTTAAGTCTCTATTAGCCTAAAAATAGATAATCTGGTGTGAGCGGTCGCCCTAACTTTTATTCCCATTAGGTCCGAATTTGGTCCCTGAACTGGTAACAATAAATCGGGAATGACTTCTCCAAAACTTTTTCGTATATTCTTTCTATTCTATGTTCTTTTGGAATTACGTCTGTGTGTGTGAGTGTGTTAAAAACACGATTGCTTAAAAACGCAAGCAGGTAGATCGATGAAATTTGGTATATACTCCTTACATAAAAATTGTAGATTTCTATTAACTTTTGGAGTAAATACGTCATCTTGAAGTGGTACTTTACCTAAAAAGAATTTGCTTAGGTTAGGTTGAATTATCGCCTTTCAATAAACAAACATGAGTTCGGTATACCATCATCACCTCTGACCCTCTAAGAGGTCATTTTTTAAAAATATTTACTATAATATCAGATGTAATAAATAAAATCTCTCATTAACAAAAACAATTTTGTATCTCCAAACTTGGCGCTTCGTATAAGCTGATTGCATTGCCTTGTATTTTATACAAATAATTTATGTATAATACACATCTACTGACTTAACTCCGCAATATGACTCAATGCTTTGTCATTTGAGCTCACACTGTATGTGTAAGTTATATACTGTATTGTTTGTAAATATTCAAATAATCTTTTGTTTTTGTTTTTTTTTTTTTTTTTTTTTTTTAAACATTTACACTTTTTTCTCATTCACACTCACACTCACACACGCATTCACACAGTCTTTTCGTCAACTTAGGCCATTTAAGACTTTAAACGATATCCGTTATTTATAATTATCCATATTGGGGTCCAGGCATTCTTATATAAGTCATTTGGTATCCAAATGCCTTATATAAAATCATCGGACTGCCCGGGGTCCGAACCCGCGACGTTTGGTATGAGGTTAGCACGCTAACCTCTACACCATGCCCCGAGGGCAATCCTTGTTATTTTGATTTTTCTCACTCAACAATGCTTTCGAGCTCAAAATGGACTGATGATGGTTATATTTCATTAAAAGCGAAACTGTTTCCTCAATAGAGAGTTTCATTTCGTGGAGACTAACTACCTGGCTGCTTGCTCCTTTATCCTCTTATTATTACCTAAAAAGTTTTTCAAAAATTTTGAAATTTTCAATTTTTTGATATAGGCTTGCTATTTTTAAAAGTTTTTATTTTTTGACATTTTTTCGAGTCTGTCAAAGAAAAAAAACTTTTTAAAATAGAGTAATATAAGAGTAATTTATCATATTATGTCAAAAAAATTGAAAACTTTAAAAATTTTGAAAAAAAACTTTTTAGGTAAAGAACCACTTCAAGATTACTCAAAAGTTAATAGAAATCTATAATTTTAGTGCAAGGAGTATATAACAAATTTCATCGATCTACCTGCTTGGGGTTTTTAAGCAATCGTGTTCACACACACACACACACACACACACAAGGACTAGACATGGGTGATACTGTATCAATCTGATATTTTGTATCAGGTAGGAAAAAGTAACAGGTGCACATAATGGGTACCAGCAAAAAATATCAGGTATTTAAATACCAAAGTAAAAATCAGATAACTTATTTATTGAAAAAAAAATATATATTTTTTTTTCATTTCTGCTCTCTTTCTTAAAGAGTGAAGAAAAAAGAAATAATGTATAAGTAATAATTAGATTTGTATTTAATTATTATAGGGCCTAGTGAGAAAAGTAAGAGTAAAAAATGTAAAATTGATTCGGAATGACGTTCGGAAAGCGCGCCAAGAGCTAGCGAAGTAGCCCTGTCAGGCCGAAAGACGGGGCGGGGGCGGGGCGTCCGCCCCGGGGATTTGAGGTCGCACAAAAGAAGGAATGAAAAAGAAGGCGAAACCAAAAACTGTATCGGGTAAGAAACGACTTTCTAAAGGTGAAAAGCAAGTATTTGATCAATGCGCAAGCGCGAGATATCAGGTACGAAAGTGAGAAACAGATACGGATCCTATTCAAGATCCAGTCAAGTACACCCGAGTTATTTGATACTCAAATAACAGATTTAAAAAGTATATGTTATTTGCTCGGATGTGTTCTCACTCGAACCTGATATCTCGC
>JAKCPI010030475.1:0-20477 GCA_023213315.1 Euborellia annulipes
ATCGTCAAAGTCTTAAATGGCCTAAGTTGCCAAGAGCGTGAATGTGTGTGTGAGTGTGAGTGTGAATGAGAAAAAGTGTGAAGGTTAAAAAAAAAAAAAAAGAAAAGGCGAGGGTCCGCCGCAGGCAAACCCAGACCAGCTGAAGAGCGGCAGAGGGGTGAAGCCCCGGCTAGTATATTAAAAATTTCTACAAATAAACAGAATTTTTTCGATCGATTTTAATCTGGAGGTTCGATCAATTTCTCGTGCAAATCCAGTTCTCTTTTTTAAGAAATTTTTTTTGATTATTCTTTTATTAATTTGGTCAGGTTATTTTAATTTCAAATAAAAACTAGGCTCTCAGGCTTGGTGTAGAGGTTGGCGTGCTATCTTTCTATACCGAGGTCATGGGGTGAACCCCAGGTAGTCCGAAGATTTTATTTACAATTTTATATAAATGGCTTAAATAAGAATCAGTAGCATATCAGGTGGGGGCGAAGAGGTGCGCTCGCCCCCCCCCGCCCCCAAGCTTTTGGCGCTTCTCTCGTATCCAGCTTTCCGACTTTTCCCAAAATATCCCGCTTTTTTTGAAATTTCATAATAAATTCATTTTATATCACAAATCCGGAGAAAATATACAAAAAAAAGATCGAACCAGATTCGATTACATTAAAAAAAATATAGGGTACGAGAAAGTAAAAAAAGGCCGAACGAAAAATGGCGCCCCAGTTGAGCTTCGTCCCCTCCGAACTCAAAGGCTAGTTACGCTTGGACTCCAAATAGATGTAATATCGTTAAGTCTTAAATGGTCTAAGTTGCCGAAAAGACTGTGTGAATGTGTGTGTGAATGTGTTAAAAAAAAAATAAATAAATAAATAAATGAATGAATTAGAATAATTTCATTTTCATTTATTTTCACTTTTTTCTAAAATAAGTAAATAATTTGTGGAGATTATTAGAGAGTGTCAGGTAATAATTACGGTAGCTGACCCGAGTGGCCTCTCCAAGTCAGAGGTCATCCTGACGCGTGCCAATGTCCACTTTCCATGTATGCAAGTCTATATGATCCCACATCAGTTAATAAATTTCACTGACCGGTTATCCATAGGTATAGGTGTACGTATGTATCTCTCAGGGACGATAATAAAATTTCTTATATAATTGTTGTGGGATGGACACGCGTAGGTGGCGTAGAGTGGGAAAATAAATTGCTACATTATTGCAATACATAATTCATTTTTATTTGATAAAAAAAAAAAACAACGTTCCTTGAACATTGAGATTATTTTTCTTTTTCATAAAGAAATACATAAGCAAAAGAAATAAATATTCTTTAAGCTCTTCAAAAATAAAGAAAATGACGTCAGTTCTTATTAATCTATATATAGACCTAATAATTGCGGGGTGTCCGTCTATCACGCTCTGTTTGACCAAGTTCCCGTCAAGGGCGGATACAAGGGGGAGGGGGGGGGGGGGGTAAAGGGGTAATTACCCCCCCGAGATTCGAAAAAAATTTATTTTTAATGTAAAATTGTTAAAATTAATACTTAAAAATTTGATGTGTATTTATATTCTGGCAAACAAGTATTGAATGCGCTTTTAAATTACCGAAATTAAAAAAAAAATAGTGTGCTGTGCGACGTGTCACACCAGATTACCCCCCCCGAGAAGCTTACCTCTGGATCCGCCCTTGGTTCCCGTTGGAATTTTGAAACGAAATAAGCCGAAAAAAGTATTTATAAATTTTAACTTCTCTTAAATACGTTATTTTATTAATTTGAGGGTATATACTCAATGGGGTTTAATAAAAAGTAAAATTTATAAGAAAAACAAAATGATTTATTAACGAATTGAAAAAAAATTTTTAAATAGTTTTAATATTATTCCACCAATATATAAAATATTGTTATATAATGTCGGCGGACTTTACATTTTCCCACAAACCCTATCATGCGTTTTTACGACATGAAGAAATAGGACAGGCCGGCCCGTCGCACGGTCTGACGCCTGTTGAAAAGAGGAAGAAAGAGACAGACATTTAAAGAACTGAAGGACTGCCTGTCCCAGCTCGGGCAACTCGTGGTCGCCATCCACATACCCACAAGATGTGGGCCCCTGAGCAAATTGTTATATAATGTATAAAATGTTATAATATTTTGTTCAGTCCCTGAATAAAACGCCACCCGCAAAACGCCAACTAGCACAAATTGACGTAATATTAAAACTATTTGTGTTCGAAGTAGAGGCTGTGAGATGTATAAATGGATAATTATGGGCAGGAGCAGCCAATAAATGGTCTCTGTATGCAGATTCAAACACCGGAGACGTTTCGGTTCCTTTTATTTAAGAACCATCTTCAGAAACATACATATAACATTAACATTTTTGTATATATACAAAAATTGATTGTACAAAATTATCAAACAAAAATTAAAATATTTTCCAAAATGAAAGCAATAAATCTTGATCTTACGATTGAAATACAAATGGACAGAGTTAGTCAATGTTATCTTTAACTAACTCTGTGCAATTGTATTTCAATCGTAAGATCCATTTATTGGCTGCTCCTGCCCATAATTATCCATTTATACATCTCACAGCCTCTACTTCGAACACAAATAGTTTTAATATTACTCCACCAACATATAAAAAAAATTACAAATAACAATAAACATTATCAATCCTAAATTCAAATATTATAACATTTTATACATTATATAACCATTTGCGCAGGGGCCCACATCTTGTGGGTATGTGGATGGCGACCACGAGTTGCCCGAGCTGGGACAGGCAGTCCTTCAGTTCTTTAAATGTCTTTCTGTCTCTTTCTTCCTCTTTTCAACAGGAGTCAGACCGTGCGACGGGCCGGCCTGTCCTATTTCTTCATGTCGTAAAAACGCATGATAGGATTTGTGGGAAAATGTAAAGTTCGCCGACATTATATAACAATATTTTATATATTGGTGGAATAATATTAAAACTATTTAAAAATTTTTTTTCAATTCGTTAATAAATCATTTTGTTTTTCTTATAAATTTTAGTTTTTATTAAACCCCATTGAGTATATACCTCCAAATTAATATAACATGGTGGAGGAGCTGGGATCTTTTAATAAAGAGAATCCGCAAGGCATCAGCTAAATAAAATTAAAAAAAAAATTTCTAAAATAATTTTGTTAAAATTCCCTTTTATACATAACAACGTGTTTTAGTTTAGTAATCTTTTATTTTACGGGTATACCTTAAGAGTGAAGTCTATCTATTATACAGAAAAGCCTTGGTACATAAATAAACAAGTGTTCATTAATTAATTTCCTTCATCAATCAAAGGAGATGATGAATGATCGGCATTTTCTCTACTTATTATTAACCGCCATTAATTTGCACGTCATCGGTGATGTTATATTAATTTGCAAGAGCATTATGATAATGAAATAAATTAATTGAGAGAGAAAATGAAGGTCATAGTAAAAAAAAAAAAAAAAAAAAACTTTTCATTCCCCAATAAGTGATTATATAATAATTAATAATAACAGTAACGATTTTATGACTAGTCAGTCATTGTCGGTCAGATTTTAATTTTAATAATATCAGATAGAGTGAAAATTAAATTTTAAGAGCCTTGCCATAACGGGACCGGCCCTACCGCTTTACCCAACATTTAAGGTGAACCCAAACAGACTCACAGACAGACCATGTCGCGAAAACCATTTTTTTTTTTTTGGATTCAGGGGACCTCAAAACGTGTATATCCATCAAAGTCTCGACATCGAATTTTCGACATGAATCCAATACTTTCTCTCTATATAGGCCTATATGTATATTAACTTATACATATAGGTAAGAGAAAAGTAAAAATTCAAATCCTAATTGAGATTAGTTCTATATACAAAAAGATGCGGTAACTCACCCCAGTAAAATTCTAAGTGGACTAATCATATCTTACTTTTCTACCTAATGAAAAAAGTCCCTACAAAATTCTGCAAGGGATTCGATGGGTTCCATAGTTACCCAGTGTTATTATTATCTGTTTATGAGAGTTTCGAAATTCTCAAAAATTAATTCCACCCCCAGTAATAAGAAATTTTAGAATGGCATTAAAATGTTTCTACCCCACTTGGCTATTTGTTAAATATTGAATATAAATTTTAATTCAAACGGAATGCACTTATTTTTTAGTAAAAGTATTAAAAAACATTAATATCTTTGTGCATTATAGGGGATGGGGCATTAACCCCCCTGGTTCATACCTCCACCCCCCTTTAAGGAAATGCCAGCCTTCCCCGCGAAATTACTCTCAAAAAAATTTGAATACATTTATAAATAATTATTTTAATTTTTATTTTATTTTAATTTTCATCCCTTAATCCACCCCTGAGTTATGTATATTATTGATTAATAACGGTTATCGTAATAAGTCTTATATGGCCTGAGTTGCCGAAAAGACTCAGTGAATGTGTGTGTGAGTGTGAATGAGAAAAAAAAGGTGTTGAAAAAAAAGATAAAAATATAAAACTAATTTTTTTTCAATGACACTTACACTCCCCCTCCCCCTTTCAACAGCTTATATTCTCCCTCTACCCTTAGAGAAATACAAAATATTTAATTTCATATTCAAAAGAATCGTTTTTCGCAGTCAATTTATTTGTTTCTATCATTTTTTTTTTTCAACGATAAAATGCATAATAATTACCTTTAATAAGACTCTCAAGAGGGTGTGCTGGCTGACGGTGAGGTCAGGGTGGGTTACACTATATCAATTATTCACTTTGATTCACTTTAAACACAAAAAAGATAGCAGCGCCTGCCAGCAGGCCACGCTCTCGACTGAACGAGATAAACTTGTCTCTTATCTCTTTGTATAGGAATAAAAATAAAATAGATGAAAATAACAATTCCCTTTTTATTAAAAGTAAAAAAATACCTTTCACTCTAATCTAACTATATTTATAACTGGAAAATAATGTCAACAAGTGATTTGGAATATTCCAAGGCCTTTCTTAAATAATCAACCCTTCATCCCCCCCCCCCCCCCCTAATCAAAATAATAATCAACGCTATTTTTTGAATGTTTTCTATTTATTTGGCTTCGATTTAGCTAAAATAAATTTAAAAAACATTTTTTTCAATCCCTTATCCAATCTTAATAAATAAAATAATTAACAATGCTATCGCCTTCGGCGAGCTTCGCGGCTAGTCAGAATAAAATTAAAACCCTGAAAAACTTTCCTGGATCCGCCTTTGTGTTTTACACATAGTATGATTTTCTAGAATGAGTCTTACTTTAGGCCAGTGGTTTCCAAACTTTATGTTACAACGCCTCCCTTAAAAATATTTAATCGTATGACGCCCCCTCCCCCACACATTTAATAAAATAATACAAAAACAAAAATTTTTAATACTAAAAAATTTAAATTTATATAAAAATATTTTTTTTATTTATTCATATTTATATATTAGCGCGGAATTCTAGTTTTAATTATATATCATTTGGAAAATTGATCCTGGTGGCCAATATTCGCGCCTCCCCTTAGACTAGTCCACGCCTCACATTTTGGAAAACGCTGATTTAGAGTTCCTTTCTACACTCTATGTTTGGTGTTTTAAAAAAAAATAAAAACTTTATTTTTTTTAATTAATTTTAAATTCTTTAATTACAATTTAATAATAATTATTAATATTCTTAGATGTTATCATCTATTGTTTATATAATTGGAGAGATTATGTTCTATTATTTTTTCCCATCTTTATGTTTTTGTGTGAAATTTCATACAAATTAAATAAAAAAAAAAAAAAAAAAATTGATCTGGGTTAATAATCTCAATTTAGAAACGGAAATGTTATTAACACTAACCGATATCGATGCCTGGCAAAAAGAAGCCACCTCGTTCGTTATTTAGAATGTCAATGATCCATTGGAGAGATTCGAACCAGATGATTCCTTGTCGTGTTGGAGGTCCGCATTCGAAGAGACCAGAGCCACGCGTGTGAACGTTCAGCAATACACCTACAGAGAGAGAATATTATTTCATTTATATTAAACACCTTGACATTGATTTATTTAAAAAAAAATAGCGACAAGGTGTCACCCAGTGGCGGATTAATGCAATTTTGTCGGGGGGGGCGGTTTTTTTTTTATTTAAGGACTTTGTGGGCATCTATGGCCATTTAGACCCCTTTCCTATTTATTTAAATTGATTGGTAACAAATTCAATTGAAATTAAAGCCCGGAAATCAACATTTCTTTAGATTACTAGTTTTTATAACATTGTGAATTTCTTCTCGGGGGGGGGGCGATCGCCCCCTGCCCCCCCTTTAATCCGCCCTTGGTGTCACCAAAGATCTTTTTTCACTCATTATACGAGTATATAAGGGGAAATTATTGAGTTTGTGAACAATTTAACATCTCTAATTTTGGTATTTAGGCTTTTGTAGTTGTTATCGTTAATTAATTCGATTTATTTGTAAAAATGACAAATGTTTCGGCCATTCTGTGGCCTTCATCAAGTCAATCAACTTTTGCTTGAATATTCTAAAAACTTTTTAAAAATTTCTTTGTCGTAACAAACTATTTATCATCGGGGTTTTGTATTTTAATTAAAATAAGAAAAAATTACAGAGAAATCAAAAGCTTTTTTTTTTTGGGGGGGGAGCATTCCCGCTCCCCCTAAATGATGTCACTGGGTACAATTCAGTTTAAGATTACAAGGAATGTTGCATTTGTGACAATCCAATCTAAACTCAGGTAAGAAAATAAGATGACCTCTGCATCTCGATTACGTTTATATCATTTGCATTGCAAGCAAGGGCGGATACAAGGGGGTAATTACCCCCCCCCGAGAAACACCTCTAGATCCGCTACTGCCTAGAACTTAACACTCCAATAGTCGCACCCCTAAAAGTAACGTAAATAGTCGCACTGCATCTATGAGATGTATATTCGTAATCTCACAAATATCGCACTAATGAAATAACTTCACTCATGTCTTTTTGACATTTTCAGAAGTGTTATATGATGCATAAAATGTATTTTAATATAAAGATTTATTATAAAAAATGAATAAATAAGTTTAAAGGGAAGGCATTTATTTTGTGTCTGTAAAAATATGAAATTCATAAATTATAACTATAAAATAAGTAGGCCTTTCAGAATAATAAAAACCAACCTAAAATGAATTAAAGTTAATTAAATATTCTGCAAAAATTAAAAAAAAAAAGAAATAATAATTAAAAAAATCTGATGTGACTGGCGCACAGAACACAACTTTCGATTACGGAAGGTTAGAGTGCTGGTCACACCAGATTTTTCGTGTCGACATATATTTAGTTTCCGACAGTACGGCACATTCGAATTTCAAGATAAATTTACATTATAAATGTAATACTTTCTCTCTCTATATATATTAACATATAAATAGAGGTAAGAGAAAGTAAAATTTATAAGTATGGGAAAATATTTATATTTTGTTACCATGGCAACCATTTCTCCTATCTTTCCTATGAAGTACAAGAGTAAAGTGTGCTTCAAACAATTTTGAGGGCAAAACGAGAATATACACTTTAAAGACCATCTAAAAAATAATTGAATTTTGAATTTTAATCAAAATCGTTAGAGTGAATTTTGAGAAAATAGAAAAAACTGAAAAAGTATTATACATCAGTAAAGTACTAGTAAGTACTGTTTAGCCGATTGTTTAGCTTATTTTCACGTTCCCGGGGGGTGTTTAACTTATATATAAAATTTCAGCCTCGTAGCTCAATTCTTTCATGCTTAAAATTGAACACAGACACACCCACCCACCCACCCACCCACCCACCCACACACACCCACACACATGTCGCGAAATCCACTTTTTTGGATTCAGGGGACCGCAAAACGTGTATATCCATCAAAATCTCGACATCGAATTTTTGACATGAATCCAATACTTTCTCTCTATATATATATTACATATATACATAGGTAAGAGAAAGTAAAAAAAATTTAATTTTTTTAGACCCATTTTCCAAGAGATGCCACATTTGAAAGGTGAGAGAGAGAGAGAGAGACAGACAGACACACGTTTTCCATCTATTAATTAAATCGAAACACCGTTTTGGAATTCTTATATTAGAAAGCAAGTTGCACGTTTGATTCATTATCCCGGATGACGGGAAGGAAGACATGTCAGCCAGCTGACACATGACACATCAAAAAGGGTTACAGTTAACTTACTTTCCCTCCCTGTTTTATTAAATGACTATCAAATAACGGAATATTTTTATTTTAATATCAAAAAATCAAAATTCTCCTGGGCACCCAAGAAACAAGAAGAATTTATTTATGGGATTTAATTCATCGATCTATTCCAGATCTAGAGAACTGGTATAGGAAAAAAATTATCGTTATCCTTGTACTTGGTTTCGTATCGAAAGGAAAGTATTGATGCCAGTAAGTATCGAGTATTTTTTTAAGTCTTCCGCATCCTAGATGGTATATAAATAAATGTGTCTGGATAATTTGAATCTTAATTAAAATATTTGTGTATCATTTACATGGCCTTAGGGTGCGATTATGTTGGAGCTGCGATAAGCGATAAGAGCGTCGATAAGAGCATAGCAAAGAAAATAGAAACATGCTTTTGAATAGAGCTGCGCTGAGAATCGTTCTTTGATCCCGATTCATTTTCTTTGCTCTTATCGACGCTCTGATCGGAGATGGATATAGACATTTTAATAAGTGAAGTATTTCTAGGCCCTCATTGGGGAATAAAAAAAAGAGAAAAATTTGAATAATATATTTTTCTAGACAAACTATTGAATGAAGTGGGACAAAAAAAACAAAAACAAATTGTAAGTTAATCCACAGTATTTTTTTTTTTTTTTTTTTTAATTTAAAATAAATAAATTTACTTACTATTTGTTTGACATTTTTCTGCCACTTCAATTCAATCAATTTTTAAATATATTTATATTTAATCTCTATTATATTTAAAATATTTAATATAACATATAATAATCTTAATAATGGTTCATTTAATTAATAAACAAATTTATTAATAATTTAATTTAGGCTAATATTTTAATTTAATTTAATATATTAATAAACAAATATATTTAATATATTTATTTAAAATCATAGTGAATTTTGACATATAGTAGATATATTTTGAAAATACGAGGTTATGTTCAAAAGCTTCTCTGTCAATTATAACATTATGAAAACATCAAAATCTTCACCTCCGATCAGCTCTATCCACACCAATATTGACGTTTTCTATTAATATCTTGAAGCAAATACCAATTTAGAGCAATTAAAAACAGTTTAAACTTTTAGACACCGCCTTTGTCTTTGCTATTATCGCAGCTCTAACGTAAACACCACTAGCGAGCTGTTTGACGCTCTGCTCTTATCGCTTATCGCAGCTCCAACATAATCGCACCCTAAGAAAAATTCGTGTTCCTACCCACATCCCAGTTTTATAAAGGGCGTTATGGAGAATCCCGGAAAAATACTCAGGTCCCGAAATTCCTATAATTTTTTGAGTTATTAATTGCTAAAGTTACGATTTCTCCCATAGGAGATGTATAGAGAAATATCTATGTATTCTTTGCATTTATTCTATGAATGTAAACAAATGTTCAAGCAGGCACTGGATTGGAATAGTAGTAATAATATTGTTATTTTCTTTCTATAATGCAGAAAAAGTGAGGGTCGACCGCAGGTGGGCCCGAGCTAGCTGAGGGGGCCTAGGGGGGCGAAGCGTTTAGTATAAAATTAATACGGGAAATTGGCTATTTAATTTAATAAATAATAACTATATTGACATTATTTTATAGAACCATATATGATATATATAATTGATTATTATTGATTATAGAGGAGAAGGTCCAAATTTCGGCTAGGGTCCAAATTCTGGCTAGTACTGTAATCAGTGTAAGGAGATGATGCAATGTAGCCGCGATAGTATGAAACAACTTCTCAGGGAACGCCCATTGCATGGGTGAAGAAGCTGCGCAATTCAGTGACAGTTGTTTGAGTGGTGGTAATTTTTTCGATTTTCGACAATTGAAAACTTTTACAGGTATGCATTTTTTAATTTACTGAATAGTCTAAAACTTTGAATATATTACTCTCCATAAATAGTTGGGTTAAAGATACCCTAAGGTACCATAATCGATATAATTTCAAGCTCTCAACCGACTGTAGAATTTTTTATTAACCTCAAACCGACGCCATAGTGAAGGTCTAAATTCGGGCTACTAGGAAAAAAACAAACAAAGGACGTAAAGCCGTAAGGTCTTGACTCATTACTGGCACCCCTTACAAAGAGGCACTTGCTCATTATATATACAATTATCTGAATATAATAAATACATCTTGAGCAAAGGCGGATACAAGGGGAGGGGTAAAGGGGGTAATTACCTCCCCCCCCGAAATTTGAAAAAAATACTTTTTTTCTAAAAAAAATGTATTTTTAATGTAAAATTTTAAAAATTAATACTTAAAAATTTGATTTGTATTTATATTCTGGCAAACAAGTATAGAATGCGCCTTTAAATTACCGAAATTAAGAAAAGATTGTGTGTTGTGCGACTAGTCACACCAGATTCCCCCCCCCCCCCCCGAGAAACACCTCTGGATCCGCCCTTGATCTTGAGTTAAATATTTGTACATATTTTATTGTTTTATTCTAGTTTATTTTGGCCTAGCCCAAATTTAGACCACATTTCAAAAATTTGTGATTTTGAATTTTTTTTTTAATTAAGTGATAAAAAAAAAATTAAATTAAAGGTATTTTAACGCTTTTTAAATAGTTTATCGAAAGAAAACCTTTGAATGTACAATTTTATCATGTTTAGAGTTAATAATATTCATTCTAACAAAAGTTATAACACAAAAAGTAAACAGTAGCCCAAATTTGGACCTTCTCCTCTAATACTTTCCCCTTACTACTTAATATAGATAGTCCTACATTTAATATTGTGAGAAAGTAAATAGTTCTATAAAATACTTGATTTTTGTCCTAAAAAAAATATAAAATTAATAAACACAAATGATGCATCAATTTAATCATACATTGGATCGAATAGCACACTTAAATGTTGACTCCGTATAGCTATCGGCTATTTTGACAATTTCCCTATGAGGTCAGTAGAGCGAGAAGAACTCACATATCATAGGACAAACAAAAAAAAAAAATTTAATTCAACTAGTACTATATGGACCCTGTTATGCAAATGTGTGTCAAAGACCAGACATTGAGTTTTGAGAAAATCAACATTAAAATTTTTCTGATTTAAATTGTTTTGATTAGATTATATATCATTTTTTTTTTTTTTTTTTGTCAATTGTGCAAGTAAACACTGTAATTATGGCAGATATTCATAAATTATCTCTAAAAATATGAATAATTTAGAGAAAAACAATAAAATATAAAAAAATATTTTTGCAAAATTCTCGAAGTCCAATTTGCAATTTGCAAAAATGCTTCAAAGTCTCTTGACACATGATTGCAAATTAATCTATGCACTATTTATAACTTAATAAATTAATTTTAGGTTTATAATTCAAAAATTAAAACGGAGTTATTATTAAAGTTCTTCTATGGTTATATTTAATACTAGTAGCTTAGAAACTTTTTATCAAAATTACATTAATAAATTTTAAATAGTATTAGTATTTTAAAATTAAATACAAAGTGATAACAAAATTTTCTCATCAATTAATTCCTGAATGGAATGAACATGGAAACCGTAAATCAAAGTTATAATAATGAAATCGACTTAATATTATTTATTTTGTTGTCTTTTCGAAATCGCATTAATCCTCATCTTCACTTATCAGGAATAATATCAAAAATTAAGTTGCATTAGAATTTTTCTTTTTAAAAAAAGGTTTTGGTTTTTAGGAAATATATAATATAGGTTAATAAGTAGGTTGTTAACACCAAAAAAAACAACGTGTTAGGCACATAAATCATTTTTGCAAAATGAAAATCCTGCATTGAAATATTGTAAAAATAATTTTAAGCTTTTACATTAAATATAAATTTTTTTAGGACATATTTCATAAAAAATATTATTAATTATAGCATTTGAAACAATATTCCGTGCTTAACTCAATTTTGAATTTTTTAGGCGCTTGACACACTAATGCGTAACAGGGTCCATTTATTCGAAGCTAACAAGAAATATACACTTGCTTTAAACAGCGACACAATAAATATTGAAATATTAAATGAATTAATAGTCTATATATTAAATAAATATCAAATGTCGAAACCAGGGGCGTATTTAAGGGGGGGGCGGGGGGGCCCGGCCCCCCCCGAAATTTCCCAAACACATATACATATATAGGGATATACAGACATCAGCGCAACAAATTTTTCCGCAGGATGAACAACTTTGGTTCCGCAATAGAAAAAATGTTCCTCAAAAAATTTCGTGTGAAAAAAAGTATAGTTTCTTAAAAAAAAAATTTCCTCAGAAAAATTTTTGAGTTCGGGCCCCCCCGAAAAAAATTTCTATATACGCCCCTGGTCGAAACGTTTATAAAATGGCGGAGAGTTTTGCTTGCGCTTATGCATGATTAAAATTCAAACGAGCATCAAGCGGCTTGCACAATTAAAATGCTTGCGCGAAATTCCCCAGTTTGCTTGTATAAAAAGATTGCACATGCATGCTTGTCAAGTTTGCTGTTACGTTTAGCTTATATCTAAATAAGGAATATTATTTACTAATACCCTTGACTAAAAGACCCTTATTAGAGAATAAAGGGCCTCGATTTCGCCTCCACTCTTAAGTATTTTGAAGTGATAATGAATCATATTCAAAAGAAAGAATAATATTGTGTCAAGTGTTTGTGTTTGTGTAGAGAGAGAGAGAGGAGAGAGAGAGGAGTGAATTGTGTGGTTCGCATTTAGACAAAGCCTTCCTGACTTGTGTGTTTATTGTGCAAATGTAGATGAAACCCCAGAGAGAGCTATTAATTATCGTTTTCGCACTTTGCAAATTAATTTACTAAATTTCCTCATATATGGGGGGAGGGAGGGCGTATATGATAAGGCATGCAGAGGAAGCAAAGACTTAATCAGACTAGTATGTGTGTATTTAAGGCCTTTAGGGAGTGAGGATATTAACATATATGTGCAGGCCCTTTACCTTAGGAGGTGGGGTTTATCAGTCCTCCGGCGGCACCAAAGGGCAGAGAGGCCGTCGTCGTCGTCTGAAACACACAAATTAACATCCATGGAATTATATGAGATTGTCATCATAGCTGAAATGCTAATTAGGGGATATTATATGTAGAGATTTCGCTTTGATGCTGATTAAGAGAGAGAGAGTTACGTTTATGGAATCCGATACGTTGCCAAAAAAAGAAAATTTTTTTTTTATTTTATTTCGGTGCTCTTTGAAGGTTAGTTAGTATAAGAGTAGAGAGAAAGAGAGAGGTGTAATTTAAACAAAACACACAAGGCGTGGTCAAATTGAGTTAGATATGATGTTAAAAGCAAATAGAATGAAGGTCTTTTAGACCCCATCCCTATTTAATTTTTCTTGCTTGAGACGGGAAACGAACACGGGACTCTCTGAGTCTGAAGAAAATCATTGTGTGGTTTTATGAAACCACGATGCAAGTGAAACTTTTTTTCGGATCGTAGGCGTTTGACTGAAAATTTTCAGAAGATTATTCATTTAAGGGTATTAAAATCGCGTTTTTAATCATAACTTAATAATTGGAAAATGGGAAATCAATAGACGCATGTTAAAAACTGAGAACAATATTTATTTAGTATTTGAATCATTTTAAATTTTTTTAAAAATTATATTTTATCAATTTAAAATTTGAATAATTAAATCTCTCAATTGGCATTGAGATCTATTAGATCTGACTTTTTTTTCGAAAACTGATCAAGGAAGAAAATTGTCTTTTTCTTCTTTGATTTTTCAGTTTTCGAAAAAATGTTAAAAAAAATAAAAACTTTTTAAAATAGATTAATTTATTATGATATGACAAAAACATTGAAAATTTGTGGGTATAGACATACTGCCGGAACTGGGGAGGGGGGGGGCAAGGGTACATTGCCCCCCCCCCCTGGCATCCTATAGGGGGGGGGACAGAGGGGGGCAAAATTTCTTCTTTTATTTCATTTATTTTTAAAAATGATACATTTTTACTTTTGAAAAATAAAATTTTTTAAATTAAAAAAATAAAACGAGTATGAAATTCATTTTTTTCCAAATTTTTTTCCAAAAATTTTTGATAAAATCACTACCAAATTTTTTAAAATTTTAATTTTATTAAAATTGTGATTTTATTTAAAATTTTTAAAGTTTTATAGTAGATTTGTTTTGTGTTTATACTATTTGAACATATTAAATTATTTTAATTTTCTAAAAAAAAATTTTTTTGCCCCCCCCCCTGATTCAAATTCGTTCCGGCGCCCCTGGGTATAGATAAATATGAATTCGAATAAATTATGTAAAAATTAGAAGAGAAATAATTGTACTGTTCTGATGGCAATCTGATTTAATAAGGAAACAATGTTGTACTCGAAAGAAAAAAATCTTCTTTGCTTACGTCATCATTGTTAATCCTCGTTTTTATAACACTCACTTTCTTCCCATACACACAGTCTTTTTGGCAACTCAGGCTATATAAAACTTTAACGATACTCAATATTTGTTAATATATATAATTGGGGGTCCAGGCATTCTTATCTAAGCGATTTGGTATCCAAATGGCTTAAAGAAAATCATCGGACTGCCAGGCATCCGAACCCGTGACCTTTGGTATAGAAAGCCACCACCCTAGCAAATATACCAAAGCCCGAGGGCGCCATAATCTCCGTTTATAAGTTTTTCAAACATTAGTGTCAAAAATAGAGTGTATTGTTTATGGAAGGAGGGTTCTTGTTTCCTTCCTCAGGACACCTCAAGCTTAAACGCTTTATGGCCTCCGTTAAACTTAATGCTTATAAAAAAAATATTTAATAAACGATAGGTTTGTTGCCCTGACGAAGGCGAAAAGAAACTATCAAAACTTTAAAAAAAAAAATTCTATAAATAAAAAAAAAGTTATTAAGTAGTTAAATATTTTTCGAGATCTATATATTGAATAAGATAAAAGTATTCAAAATTCATCGATTCGAACTTAACTAGTCATAGACTGTGAGTGTTGTTTATTGGCGCGGCCAAACATCCCATGGCCCCCAGGAATTGAACCCAGGATCTCCAGCCTTTCCGGGGCATAGGCGTGTGTCCATTGCACCAGACCACCGGACCCTCAATCTACACCAATAAAGGCTGGATATTCTGAGTTTAATTCCCGGGGGCCTGACCAATAAACAACACTGAGTCTTGTTAAATAAATCTTTTTTTTTAAATTAAGATTTTTCTCCGTCATCGTGTCTATAGACATTCTAAAATCCATCACAAATTCACTTTCTTATATACAAAACTTTGACTAAAAAACGATATTATTTATTTATTGATTAACTATCAGAGTAAATTAATTATAAAGCCATTAAAGTTGAATAATTAATTTCAAGACAATATTTTGGTTTTGGCTCTTATCGTCTTCTCCTTTAGATAAGATATTATCTTAATTTATTCCAAGACTGGCATTAAGACAGAGAGGGGTTCAGCCATTAGTAAAATGCTCTTAATACAATCGAATTATCTAAAGAAGATAAAAAAAGAAGAATTCCTCATAATTTTTGTCATAAAATGAAGAACGAAGCTTTTAATCTTTTACTGGATAATTGATTTTGAAATTGAGGCTTATTTTGAATTTTATTAGCGCCTTTTTTTTGTAGCCAAAAGCTCTTGAGAGATGAAATTTATTTATTTCATAGATGACTCGTTTATTAATTGATGATTAGGCTTAAATCAGTTCAAATAGAAGCAGCAGCAATCGCTTTCAATAGCGAGCGATCTCTAATTGAATGGATTTGCTAAGCCTTTTGAACTAAACCTAAGCCATCCATCAAATATGAGACAAAAAAAAGGTCAAACAAAAGAATTTGTTTGTGTGGAAAAATCAAATTAATGGGCCGACTAATCGCCTAATGTTCCAATTTATTTTACAACCCCAATGATGACATTCTTACACACTTCTACACTGTAAAAAAAAAAATTAATTTTAGTGTGTTTTGGAATATTAAAACTTACAAATTTCTCTTGTAAATGATAACTACTATGTATTTGTTAGGTAAAATTACAAATGTACGCGTTCAAATATTATTTTTACAACAAAAAAATATTTTAAAATTACAATTTTCTTCAAAAATAGAGATGTATTGTATATGTACAATAATTTTTGTTAAAAATTGTGTTGTAATTTTTGAAAGCAGTTTAGTTGGGAATTATAGTGCAAATGTGTTGTAATTTTAGAAAGCAATTTGGGATTAATAGAACTGCGCCAAATTGAGTAGCTTAAAAAAGTATGTTCTTCTTAACAAAGTAGCCCAGATGGTAAAGGTGTTCATTTATGAAGTGAAGAAACGAAGAACTCGAGTTCAATTCTCTGGAATGAAGATTTTTTTTACCTTACGGGCAGCTAGAATTCCCAAACTGCTTTCTAAAATAAAAACTTCTAATTTTCAAACAGCTTACCAAAATTACAATACATTTGTAAATGGTTTTTGCAAAGACTTTGTAAATTTTTGTTTATGTAATTTGATTCTTACACAACAATTTTTTTTACAATGTATATCGATAAAATTTTTGATGATTTTAACATCAATTTGGAAGAATGAATAAATTTAACGAAAAGCTGTCTCTCTCATTTATCTCTCTATCTTGCATCAACATGTCATCACAGCTATATATTTCATATTATTATTATAGTTTAAGGGCTCTTGGACAGCAAGGGCCATTAGCGCCTCAGGGCTTAGAGTCTAAAACAAAGACAGCAGCCCTATTTTCATTACCAAGTTCGTTAGGATTGTTTCATATCATAGATTTATTTATTCACGTATTAATAACAAAAATATAGGGCTAGAATATTACAAAATATGATAAACTACTCAACTACTCAACTACTTCTCTTTAATAAACTACTCAACTTTTGATTGCCGAAGGTAAGAGAAAGTTGCCTGATGTACACTGTTAAAAATTTTCAAGAAAACTTCCTACAGTTTTAATTTTAATTTTTTATAGCTATTTAGTTGAATTGCTTTATAAAAATTATTTAATTAGTATGATTTTAATATACTTCATAAATATTTAAATAGTTTAGAGCGCGAATTTCAAACCAGAATTTAATAAATTTAGATTTGTGAACATGGGCGTACCCAGCGAGGGAGCAGGGGGCAGCTGCCCCCCCCCCCCCTAGAAGCAACAAAAAAAAAATTAAATGTTTATAAAGTGATGAAACGAAACAAAATTGGTGGTTGGCGACGGGGAATGATTCTTTTTGTTAGGACTCGAGGGTTTTTAGGCCTTTAATTCGAAGGCTTTACCCCTCTATATAAAAAATAGCTATGTCACAATCTGGACGACCATGATCTGCCCCCCTGGACGACCATGATCTGACCATGCCCCCCCTAGATTTGATCCTGGGTACGCCCATGTTTGTGAAATAAATTTTAAAAGAATAATTTCAAGTTTCCTTAAAATAATTATAAAATAATATTAATAAAAATTCCTTGAGGTAGTCGAGTTATTTGAGAACGTTTAGACCAGTGATTCTCAACTTGTCGCGGTGCACTTTTTAACGTTTTCAAAATTTGGCGGCACACAAAGAAAAAGATAAGTTTAAAAGTTGGTAATTTGTTCATAAACTTTTATATTAATTTTTATTTCATATCCTGGGTATATTAATATTAAATCACCGAAGTATATGAAAAATGATTGAAAATTCATATTTTTCTTTTACAGTGTAGGCTAACAGTAGAATTTTCTACCAATAATAATTTATAAAAATATATTTATTCCACGAAATAAAATAATAGATTATTTGCTTCAGAGCATATCTATAAGTGATTTGCCTCAGTTGTAGTAAGTAAAAACATGCAGAAAATAGGTCTAATCATGAATAAAAAAACTCCAATCTAAATTAAACATATACCTATATGGACACTTATAAAGAAAAATATCTTCTAATTAATTAATTAACCAAACCCTTATTAAGTGCGAAAAAAGGATTAATCGCGTGTGTGCGTGAGTGAGCGTGCCTCAAAATAAAAAATAAAAAAAAAGAGCGTGAATGCAAAAACGAAACTCGGCGTCTACCGGCTGTTATTCTATCAGTTTGACCTTTAAGTCGACCAGATGGGGGCTTTCTCTGTCTGTCTGTCAAACACTCTCTTCACTTCAACAGGGGGGCGATAATAGCCCTTTGCCTTTTTCCCTTTTTTTTCTTTTTGGTGTTGAGTTTTTAAAGGTCTTAAATGTGATTTTAATTTCAACTCTTAAAAAGAAAAGAAAGAAAAAATATTATGTAATGACAAATCGAAGAAAAAAGAGGAGGGGGGGAGGGAAATCCACCACAAAGACATTTATGTATAAGCTTAATCCGTTTTTGTTGTTGTTGTTGTTATTGAAACGAATAATCTTATATATTTGAACCTAAGCCAAGGTGAATGAGTAAAAAAGATTTTGGAAAAAAAAGTATATTTATTAGAATCGTATATTCGGAAGTTACTTGGTTAAAAACAGCGCTGTTGTTTGCAGGAATATAAGAAAAATAATTTTTCTTTTCAGGATCTTTATTGGAATAATTTGCTACTGCAGTAAGAAAGCAGTTTCGGCCACTTATGGTTCATCATCAGATCTAATGTGGCCGAAACTGAATTTTCGTGTTTTTTAAAGAAAAAATTTGATCATTATTAATCCACCCACCTGCTAAGTTTTTTTTTTTATTATTAAGGACAAGAAATTCAACATAGTCCAAAATTCCATCTGTAATTGTTTTAACATCCCCAGCAACCCCCCCCCCCATCACGTTTTAACAAAATGCCCGTTATAAAGACTTCAAAGTCCGAAATAGCATCCCAACTCAAAACCCTACATCGTTTTTTTCTCTTTCTAAAAAACACAAAAAAAGCAGTTATAAAAAAAAATATACCAACACATAATATCCTGCAAAATAGTGCTATAGAAAAAAAAAATTATAAATTTGAAAAAATAATAGTAAATAGTTACCAACCCTCAATTTTTGTAATTTGAATGCTAGCAATACACATAACGGAGCAAAGTGTAACAATAAACACAATCATAATTTTACAATGTATCTGAGGAATAAGTATTTTTGCCTTTTGTTGACATATACATTTTTTTACTGTTATATATACTTTATCTTTTATAATAATTTATTTTTATAAGATATATACAATAAGATTTGGTGATAATGTAAAAGAAAAGGACAAGAAAAAAGTGACTGACCTCTAAATGAATTTGTAAATTTTCTCTAAATTTTACCATGGTTCCTATCTTTCCCATGGAGTACAAAAGTAAAGTGTGCTTCAAACAATTTTTCAGGGCAAAATGAGAATATGCATTTTAAACAGTATCTAAAAATAATTGATTTATGAATTTTAATCAAAATTCTCAAAACTCACATCCCTTGACTTTTAAGTAAGTATCTTTAACCACTAGATCACGTAGGGGGGGGGGGGGGCTAATATATAAATTATTGTTTGAAAAAAAAAAAGTCTAAATATTCTTATATTTGAAAAGGATTTTTTTCCTAGAGTCGCTCTCAATTAAGCTGAAGACCACAGAGAGAGCAAAACGCAAACCTAACTTTATAAAACATACTCTCTCTCTTTCCCAAAAAAGACTAATTCCGTCATCTTGTTAAATGACTTGGATTAAATTTTAGAGAAAGTCGCCTCTTCTCTCTCTCAAAATTTATGTATTATCTAACCTAATGTATAGCGCTTAATATATCTTTGTTTTACATAAAACAATCTTAGCTGCTGCTGTAACAAAAGTGTAGAAAGAGAAAGAGAGAAAGCATAACAGAGAGAGAGAGGATTTTTCCAAGTGCAATTCCTTGTACTTTGAGAAGGACAATAACAAGTTGTTGGCTTATGAACCGAAAACTTAAGAAATTATATCCCTTCTGAGGAATAATAATTGTCTTTGTTGTGGTACTAGGGAGTGGCGTGTTCAAAAAAATAATCGCATTGAGATTATTATTATTATTATTTTGAACTTGAAGGTCTTAGTTTTTACCATTCACCCAAAAAATAAATAAATAAACAATATCTAATAACAATAACAAAAAAAAAAACTTCTAAAAACTATTGTTAGTATTCGGTTGAAAATATGATTTCTATTTTTTTTATTTACTTTATTTGGCTCGTAACTCGATATGTTTACCATTAAAAATAAATATGATGCGCCCTCTAATTAGTCGATACGTCAATGGCGTTTTGCAAGTTACTGTCACAGTAAAGAAAATCATTGTGTGGTTTTATGAAACCACGATGCAAGTGAAACTTTTTTTCGGATCGTAGGCGGTTTTTGACTGAAAATTTTCAGAAATTTATTCAAATAAGGGTATTA